>CM071586.1:8614292-8734940 GCA_036426205.1 Ascaphus truei
TATTTTCTCATAGTACAGAACTGTTTTATTAAAAAAAAAAAAAAAAAAAAACACATGTAGGATATTGCTTGGTCTGCAGCTTTAAATCAGTGCAAAACAATGGGATGTGGGGAAAGGTGAAGGGGATGGGTGGGGAAGTGGATTGGGCGCTCCCAAGTGAACCAATAATGTTGTTGGGAATACAACTAATATCACACAATAAACACCAATAGTGAAAAATAAATAAGTGTAAAGTGCAGCTCAACTTCCTCTGATGGGACAGTTCCGGGTCCCAGAAGGGTAGATTGTTTCTTGGAGATGAGGAGGAGCGCAGGCAGGTGTAGCAAAATATGCAAAAGAAAATAACATATATAGTGCAGATGGTAAACACTGTGCAGATAGGTGTAATCTATAGTATAGAACTCACATAGATCGCAGAAAATATCACGTGTCAGAGATCCTTCTCTCTCTGACTGGAGCCCTTTGAATGGTAGCAGGGAAATCCCTCAAGGCACGGATATGTACACTGGCGACACACTTTATTCGAGCTCGGCTAGTCCCACGAATTCGGGTATACCCGGGTGTATTGAGGTTTGTGACTGTTTTCTGCCCGAGTGCATTGAGTTATTTTCCGGCAGGGATTGAAGCATTTTATTCCCGTTGGCTGCAATACTGCACACTACATATATATATACTGCATTACAATTCATGAATTTATGCCATCTGGTAGACACGCGAAGCATTGCAGCCTATTAAATCCTAATCATTATCATTTAACAGATCAGCCGCCCGTCAGCCAGGCATGAACCCAGGCTGGGAAGGCAAACGCAACGGGGCTTGTCAGAGGTGAGGAGCGGCGCATTCCAGGTATCTGCCAGGTACATACCGGGTATTTGCTCGAATAAAGTGTGTCGGTGCAGTATGGATAAGAAGAAAAGCCACAATAGTGCATACTATTCCAATATTGTATTATTCAAACAAATAACACGAGTATATTACACTCACATTCGCCATGTAAAAATCAGGTGGAGGAGAGAACCGCAGCTCGTTGTATGGTGGTGCAGGTGTTGGCAGCTTCACAGTATCCAGGATTCTCTTCCGCGTGTGTCACAGCCGTCGCGTCACTTCCGCTATCGCGTCACGGCTGAGGGCGGAAGTTCCCAATGGAAGAGACCTTAGATCGAGTTCTGCCAGTCCTTCAGAGCTTGTTCCCTCACTGTAAACTCTACGCGTTTCGCCAGATGCTTCGTCAGGAGTTCTAATTATATGGGGGATGTCTCTAGGGTATTTATAGGGCCATCAATTACGGAATATCACAGTTTTAACCCCCTCAGCGCTCACACAAAGAAGTGTGCCAGAGTCTGTTTCAGAAGAGGAAGGGGATGTGATTTTGTAATTGGTTGCTATAGAAACAAAAAATGCTTGTTAAATTATAATACATTAAAAATGTAATTCTGAGTGGTTTTAAAAAAAACTGCTACAAGTATTTTCTCATAGTACAGAACTGTTTTATTAAAAAAAAAAAAAAAAATAAAACACATGTAGGATATTGCTTGGTCTGCAGCTTTAAATCAGTGCCTGCCAGTTGGACCATCTCTTCTATACTCCAAGTAATCATAAAAATAATACAATTTTGTTTTGCTAAATGAAGTGTCCCTTCTACTCCCCCTATTGCCCTCACCATGTGGCTTGGGGGAGAGCAACTTAAAACTGCTCTCGCATATAGTAACAGCCACAAGATGTAAAATAGCAGAAGTCTGGATACAAAATAAAATCCCAACTCTGCCAAACATAAGGGACAAAATATGGTTTATCTGCTAAATGGAGACACTTGTGCTAATTTCTAAAAAAAAAATCTGGAGCCCATGGCTTGCTTTCGCAGGGAACTCGCACCTGAACATTGATACAGTTATGCTATAGCCCTTTTCTTGTGTCCCCGAGACAGACCCCACTGGAGACAATGTTCCCAGGTTAACAGGACCCAAAAATGGTGACAGTTATAGGATCTCATCTAAACATTGTAAATAGGAGAGACATTTTCCTCTGTATTGTACTGTATGTAATCAATGCTTGCGGGATGTATAATAAGACCTGCCCATCAAATATACAAGAAAGATGATATTATGTACCTACCCACCCCTCCACCCTCCCCTCTTCTTTCGTATCACTTTATTTTGGAGTTCTAAATCTCAGTTAAAATATTTTATTGTAAAAATGTGAAATAAGAAAGTTGTTGTCTATCTTACCGTAATTTTATTTTCTTGGAGTGTCCATCCATGGCAGTGCGCACATTGGTGGACTCTCCAGGAAAATAAAAGGTTTAAGCACCTCCCCGTAGCAGAGATAGGATAGAAAAACATCTTCCAGTGGAGGATCATAAATAGCTCTCCTTTCCAGGTAGACTTGTGTTACCAAAGCTGAAAAATATAATCTCGACATATTAAGTACCGTACCAACAACAAATAACTACTGGGTGGAGATTGGTTTACCCTGCCCTCTTCTTTCACCCATCAGGAGCACAAATAGCCTGTCTGATTTCCTGAAGTTCTCTGTTCTGGAAAGATGTTTCAGCCTTATTATATCCAGAGTGCAGGATCCGTTCCTTGTCATTTAATGGATCCGGATAACATCAAGGTAAAAATAGCTCTTGATTCAGATGAAAGGTGAAAATGGCTTTCAGCAAGAATTGCTGAACTGGTCTCAGGACGACTTTGTCCTGATGAAAAATAAGGAATGGCTCCTTGATGGATAAAGCCTGCAGCTTACTAATCCTAGGCTGGCATTATTGCCACTATCCTCTGCCTTGTACAGGTTTATCTTCATGAGTACCAAGGAATTTGTGGAAATATATAGGCTAGCCGAAATGTCCATGGAAAGGATAGGGTATCTACATATGCGACTTCTGAATGGAAAGATCTTGAACAGAATCTCTTTGGTTTTCTATTCCCTGCAGTAGCCATTACATCTATCTCATGAAGTCTCCATTTCACCACTAACTGGTGGAAGTTAATATCTGCGAAGAATCATTGTCCTGGATCTAATGTTCTAAAATCTGCTTACAAATTTGATTCTCCTGCCATATGGATTGCTGTGAGATCCACCAGATGTTACATGATAGATGAGGTTTAAACAAGACATGTCCATCAAGTTCAATGTATGCTAAATTTAGACGACAGATACTTTTTCCTATATTTGTAGTTTTTTTTGACCCATAGGAAGGCAAAGAAAAAACACCAGTGAAACATCAACCAATGCTATCTCATAAGGGGAAAAATAAATTCCTCCCTGACTCCAAATATTGGCAATCAGATTACTCCCGGCATCAACATCCTTCCCATGTTTACTTATTTGGTATATCCCTGTATACCTTTCCCATCTAAAAAGATGTCAACTTTTTTTTTTTTAAGATATCTTTTGTATCTGCCATCACAGTCTCCATGGGTAATGAATTCCACATTTTAACTGCCCTTACTGGAAAGAACCCTCTCCTTTGTTGCTGTGAAATCTCCTGTCCTCCATCCTTAAGGAATGACCCTGTGTAGAGGGAGAAGGGGATTGGCCCGGTATTAAAGGGGTTGCACCCCATATGGCCACCCCATGACCTCACCAGGGAGGCAAGGGGTTAACTGGACAGCGGTCCAGGAATGTGGTTTTCACCTTGCTATAACATGAAAATGTATGTCCCCCTGTTGTAATGTATTTCCACCATGTAAGTGTCTGTATCACACACACTGGGGCATGTAGCTGGGGGGCATGGGTTAACAATGTTCCCATGTTTGAGATTGGGTGCAGATAATTGTTCTCCAATAGTCTGCACTCAATGATAAGAATAGGGTTACAAAGATATATAAACTGTTGTCAACCCAACAGTCTTTGTCTTCTTGATACATCTTGATGGTTACCTGATTGCTGGAGAATTGCTATTTGACTACTTCTTCATTCCAACCCCTAAGTAAGTGTTACCTTCTTGTCCTGTTAATTGTACTATCTTGTTGTATTCACCTATCTAAGGAATAAATATACTTTATTATATCTAAGCCTCGTTCAGTTCAACCCAGTTATTTGGTCTATATTATATCTTGTCATAAGTTACCGTGACACCCTGCCCTTGGGTTGAATAGTTCTTTTGAAATCTCATTGTATTGTCCCCACATATATTTGTATATAGTTACATATCCCCTCTTAAATGCTTCTTTTTTAATTTAAACAAATCTATTTTAGCTGGCCTCTCCTCATAAATCAGATTATCCACCCCCTTTATTAATTTGGTGACTCTTCTCTACACTCTCTAGTTCAATAATTTTATTTTTTATGGAGTGGTGTCCAAAACTGTACTCCATATTCAAGGTGTAGTCTTACTAATGTTGATCTGCCCATACAAGAATATGGGATACAGTACTTCTTGCAGAAGATCCACATTTCTCATTCCTCATTGTTTCCTTATGAAGGTTACTACTGTCCGGTTGTCTGACCGAATTTTCAGGTTGCTTCTTTTTATCTCTGATGAAAAAGTAACTCATCACTTCTATTATTGTGCATGCAATGTCTTGTATATAATGTATACCCTGCTCATTATGTAACTGTATTTGTAAACATGTATTATTTGTCTTAACTCTGTGCCCAGGACATACTTGAAAACGAGAGGTAACTCTCAATGTATTACCTCCTGGTAAAATATTTTATAAATAAATAAATTATTGCTCTTAATTCTAGGATATTTCCTGGTACCTCGTGACATTACTTAATATGCTAGCCAAGGTCACAGCCAGAGCACCCTTCTTGCTGCCACTGACAAAGCCATAGATATTGCAGCTAGTCTGACTGAATCTAACAATGCCTCAGATATAAAATCAGTTTCCAATTTCAGCTTGATGTGAGATTTTTTTAACTTATTTTTTTCAGAGCCTCATCTATATTCATTCTCCACAGCTTTACCGCCCTAGACACCAATGTTATGGCCACAGATGGCCTACAAGCTGCCACTGCAAAAAAAAATATTCTCTCTCTTTCCATTCATCTGTCCATGGCTTCCCAAAAAGAAGCCACGTCATCAACCTGCAGTGAGATTGCTGCATCCACTTTAGGAGGGGAGTGCCAGGCTTCCATGTCCTTATCTTTCAAAGGATACATGCTGGTGAACCTTCTAGTTACGGACACTCTGCTGTGTGGCTGTAATCATACATCTTTTATTATCTCCTTCACAACCTCATGAACCAGAAAGGTTCTAGGCCTTTCTGTAGGCCTATGAATATATGATTCTTAGGTTCCGTAGAAAGAGATTCGTCATCAATCTGCAAAATTTCTCTAACCGCTTTAATCTGCGGTTCAATGAGCTCTAGGTCAAACACGGACGATTGCTCCATGAGAGTCATTTATCTGATGACTCAATATCTGCATCCATCATGCAGAATTGTTCGTCCTCTGAGTCCTTGCAGGACAAGGCCTGCGGCCTAACCAGTCTGGTGTGTGACCTTGTGTGCTTTTGGCCTTTATTTGCAGATTTTGAGGAAGCCGCTTCAATGCCTTGCGTAACAGCAGCATTCATCCACGAAAGGAAATCTGACATTCGCTATATTCAGCGGCAGATTTGAAAATACGCTACCCCATGGCACTTTGATGTGTCCTGCCACCTCCCTCGATCGCTTTTGGAATCCCAGCGCCAAATGATGCCACAGACGTCATGAATGTGATGCCATATGGCGTCGCATTGACATAGTAAAGCGTCATCATGATGTCATTTGACGTTGAGACGTCATGTTGCCATGGCAATGAAATGCTGTGTGAAGTCACTTTGGGGTGTCCGTGGCATCATTTGATGCAGGGATTTCAAAGGAATGGATGGAAGGCGGCACCAAGGAGGAGGCAGGACACGTAATGTTTCTAGCGTGCTCAAGAATTCTAACTTTGAGACACCGTTTAGTCAGATCAATATATTGTTGTCCACAGGGACACTCTAAAAGATAGACTACAACTTTAGTCTTGCAAGAAATACAGTCATCAATGTCAAATTTTTCCCTTATCACAATTGAGCTAAAAGTTTTTCTCTTAGTGCTCAACAAAACACAAGCCTTGCATTTCCCCACAACCAAAGTTGCCCGATGGCTTTTGTCCCATCCAAGTGGCCCCCTGTTTGGGGTCTCGACTTGGTCCAATGTCACTCAGTGCCAGACAATTTTTAAGGTTTTGTGCTTTCCGAAATATACATTTCGGTTTTGGTACTAAATAAGGGCCTAGAACTGGATCATGAGACAGTAGGTTCCAATGTCTCTTTATTATATTCTGCATAGTATCACTCACAGAAATAAAATTGGATACAAAGGGGACCCACATGTGCGCTAATGTGGTAACATGTACCAAACATGTAATGTGAATAGAAAAAAGGGAAATAGTGCGCAATCTAATTTTAAACGTGACGTGATAAGTGAGAATATATGAAATAAATAACTTAACCTAAGATTGAGCGTCTGCAGCTGTGATGGAAGATGGGGGGGCTCAGAAACCCCCTGGAACTAACAAATGGATACAAAAAAGAGACACAGCGCACAACGCTCATAGTGCATTACAAAATCTTCTGACAATGAGATAAAAATGGTGAGTTAGGTGCGTACATCAAATAAATAATATCAAGCAGTTTCGGGATATTTTACCAACGCCTCCGGAGACCAGGATGTAAGTCTTTGCAGGGGTGATACTGCTGTCTCGATGGTGCTGGGTCCTATTGAAATGGGTGCCACAACTCTGACTGATCTTGCACCTGGAGCAGGCAGGCTGGGAGCTGCCGATTCCTGAGTTTCAGCAGGGCAGTGTTGGACATCAGCTGTGCGCCAACACTCTCCTCCGTGTGAATCACTTCCTGGATCGTGAGTCCCGCAGGGTTCGGCGCCCTCAGCAACAGTCAAAATCGCCCGTTTTTGCGCGATTTTGACATGTTGCTGAGCGGCGCCGAATCCCTGCGGTGACGTCACGATCCAGGAAGTGATTCACACGGAGGAGAGTGTTGGCCCACAGCTGATGTCCAAAAACTGCCTGCTGAACACTGCAGGAATCAGCAGCTCCCAGCCTGCCTGTGTCAGGGGCGCAAGATCAAGCAGAGGTTGTGCACACATTTCAATAGGACCCAGGCACCATCGAGGACAGCAGTATCACCCTGCAAAGACTTACATCCTGTCTCCGGAAGGCGTTGGGTAAAAATCCCGAAACTGTTGATATAATTTATTTGATGTACGCACTTACTCACCATTTATTATGTCATGTTCAATACTTTTGTAATGCACTATGAGCGTTGTGCGCTGTGTCTCTTTTTTGTACCAAACATGTAATGCCTGTTTAACTTTAATTGATGTACGTGCAATACTCACCAGCTCCGCTTCAGCACACTATATTTTGTTAATATTACACCATGAGAGTTGTGCGCTGTCTTTCTTCTTTTTATATCTGAAGTTGATCACAGGATTCCTACTTAAACAAACATACAGTATACCAAAAAGTTTGCAAATGTGTGTGGCTTAAGAACTAAAGATGTAAACATATCAGGAAAAATGCAATGCACATTGACTTAATGCTTGGTGAATCGCTTGCAAATTGTGACGCAACAACAATTTTTTCTGCCACAAAAAAAAGGAAAATTTTGCCTGCTTTGCAACCCTGGGGGAAAAAAATATTGCACATCTTTAGTCTTTGCCCTTGTTTTTCCTAAAATGAAATCATAAATTTGTCACTTTTGATGGTTTTATGGAAAAAAAGATCATTTAACACGTTGTCTTTTAAAATATGGAATACTAGTGTTGTGTTTGTTTTTTAAATATAACAATTAAAATAACGTGTTTGTGACCTTGTTTTAAGAGTTAAAAAAAAATTGTTTCTTTCTCATTGCCAAGGTACAATTTTTTTTTTAAAGCGTTTTATTATTTATTGTTAAAGTAGTTTGTAGCACAGGCATCACTCTGAATGTTTTAGGCTGCGGCCACGCTGCCGCTGAGTGCCAGGGTTGCCACCACCAACTGATGGGCAACCCGGATAATAATTTTTTTTGCACCTCCCGGCATTAAATGTCATATATTGAACAAAAAATAGCCCCATTTAAAAAATAATTTATTCACAGTGTCTGCCCATATGAATTTTAATAGGATCACCCTCTTACACACTAAGACTAACCCCATAGACATTAAGGCTGCAGCAATGCTGCCGCTGAGCGCACTCATGCTTGAGAGCGGTGACGTCACCAACTCTCGAAGCATGAGCGCTCGGCTGCCCTGCTAAATTTTGCAAACGCGAGCGGGGCTACATGGATCAGGGCTATTTGTGTGTGTGCTGATTCACTTTCACTGAAGAAAACACGTCAAGCGCGCTCAGTGCCAGCGTGGACGCAGTCTTATGGATTTACCCTCTTAAAAAAACAAACAACCAAAAAAAAAACAGTCTCTGAAGTGCTTGATGACTGAAGGGGGGGGCAAGGACCCATCTATACATCCCTTGTGTTGTGAAGCTGCAGCACTGATGGGGTTAACCCAGGCTCTTTCCACATTTGTACAGTAAATGCCCCATATTGGAACAAACACTCCCTAATCTGGTTCTTATTAGGTAGGTAACCCTATCTCTCTCTCACCCCCTCCTATCTCTCCCACCCCCTCCTATCTCTCCTCTCTTTCCCACGCTCTCTCTACCTCAATTCCATCTTTTTCACCCCCTCCTATCTCTCTCCCCTAACCCAGATCAGTGACCTGTAGTAGCTGGCTTCAGTGCATACAAAGGAAGACACCACAGCCATCCAATCTTCTGACGCCTGGCTCCTGCTTCATTAACGTGTGCGCACCACCCAGCCCGCCCACCCCGAGATTAAAGGGGCCAACCCGTAGCCCGGAGAAGGGTGTGTCAAACCCAAAGTCTCCAGGTCAAACACCGCTGAGCACGCTCATGCTTGGGAGAGGTGATGTCACCAACTATCCAAGAGTGAGTGCAGGCATAGTTTGGGGCTATTTCTGTGTGTGATGTGTGTTTGGCTGTGTGCATTAACTGCTGCTGAGCGCGCTTGAAAATCATTTTTTTTTGTCTCCCCAAGCGCCGAGCTTGGGAGAGCGTACGTACCCGTGCACGAGCGTGCGTGCCACGTGAGCGTGGCCGTGCAGATTTACATTCTCTGAAGTAAACGCGCTCAGCGGTAGCGTGGACGCAGCCAAACTACCAATCATTCCGTTTACAATGTTATTGTTCACAGAAATGTAGCCATTTATTTTATAAAAACATCAAACCTAAAAAGCATACAAATTGTTATTTTGATGTGTTTTAAATGTTTTTTTTTTTTTTTTAAACAAATTAACACATTATAAAAAATGGTACCTTTCAAATCTTAACCACAAATTGCTCTTGAGTTGATATAAGTATGTTGGTGGGTTGACTGTATCCGCCCTTTCAGCTTTTGTTTAGCTATTTGCATATTGTTGGTGCTGTGTGATTTTGTGTCCGTGTAGGGTTTCTGGGAGTTGTAGTCCGTTTTCTTTACAGAAACTATTACAGATTTGGTCTGCTGAACCACAAGTCCCAGAATACCTCGGGCTCACAGCAGTTTCATTGGTGGCATGAATATGCTCCCTCCCCCTCCTCCCCCCCCCCCCTCCCTAGGCTATCTACGTAGACAAAGGGCTTTGCAAGGTAAGCGTATGTGGTTGAGAAACATGGATTTGGCCAACACACAGTTCTACCGGTTGTTATTGCTATTGGTTTCCGATAACCTTTAGTTTATACTACACAAGAAGCAAACCTTGAAATGCTGCCATTGTGTGGGAGAGATGCTGTGAGTCAGCTCCAGTCACATGGCTGTTGCACTGGGTCAGTCCCTGCACATTATCATACACACAAAGCTTTTATCATGGAATCTTGTATGCACATTTTTTGTTGTTTCTTTCACTGGCAAGAGGGAGCAGCAAAGCAAAAACCATTCCTGGCAGGAGAATAGATAGTGTGGGAATATATAAAACAACCTTGTAACGATTAGAGGTTGTCATGTTTTTGCACAAAACAACAAAAATTACCATTTTATTTTGTATGCCATACACTGTTGTATCCTTACACTTTGGTTCCAGTTTTACTTGTACTCATCATTCTGAGGGGACGGGTTGGCGGGATATTTGACTGGGAGCCAAAGTGCAGGAATCGGAAGACTAGTGACCCCACACACCCGAAAAATTCACAGCATATTCCACACACACACCCGGTACAATCACACCGTACACCACACGCACACAACCGGTACAATCACACCGTACACCACACGCACACAACCGGTACATTTACACCGTACACCACACTCCAGGTAAATTCATATCATACACCACACGCACAACTCAGTAAGTAAATTCATTACAGACCCAAAGCAACAATCAGGTAAATTCATATCATACACCACACGCACACACTCCAGGTAAATTCACACCATACAAATACTCCAGGTAAATTCATATCATACACCGCACACACACCCGTTAAATTCACAGCATACACCATACACACACTTGGTAAATTCACACCATGCACAACACACACACTTGGTACATTCACACCACACACACACACACACTTGGTAAATTGAAAGCATACATCACACACACCGGTAAGTTCACACCATACACCACGCACATACACGGTAAATTCACACCATACAACACACACTTGGTAAACTCACAGCATACACTACACAAACCAGGTAACTTCACACCACACACACAAGGTACATTCACATAATGCACACACATACACACCAGGTAAATTTACAGAAACTTACACACTGGGTGAATTCACACCACACACCAGATAAATTCACACAATGCACACACTGGGTAAATACACACAGTACATAGTTACATAGTAGATGAGGTTGAAAAAAGACTTCCGTCCATCAAGTTTAACCTATGCTAAATTTAGACAACAGATACTTTATCCTATATCTATACTTATTGATCCAGAGGACGGCAAACAAAAAACCCCATTAAGGGGAAAAATTAATTCCTTCCTGACTCCAAGAATTGGCAATCGGATTAATCCCTGGATCAACATCCTTCCCATGTATACTTATTTGGTATATCCCTGTATACCTTTCCCATCTAAAAAGATGTCCAACCTTTTTTTGAACAAATCTATGGTATCTGTGGAACAAGGCAACCTCTTCTGGCGCTGAGGCAAGGATGTAGAGGGATATGCTTGAAACTTCTTCTGTTGGACTAAGACCTCAGGAAAAAAAGAGAAAAAGAAAAACCATGCAGGAAGCGTGCAATGGTGTATTACCCAAGGGATAACAATAAAGTTAATATAAGGAGCAATTTATTATAAAGTTAAAATGACCATGGATATGCAAAGTTAGACAAACATGATTAAAAATAATTAAATAAAATGAATGAGTGCCTAGCACTAGATGGTGGTATGGATAGGTGCCTAAGCACTACCCAGACTTTGAACTTGAAACTTGGTCCAAGATTTCTTCGTTTGTTCCGCCTGGTTAAAATTGAAAACCTACTCACCAGACGTGAATAGGTAATAAGCACTGGTTTAGTGGTCTTTGCCGCCGGGATCGCCTATAGCCTGGTGGTGTATTCGTCTGCTGCTGCCGGGGATCAGATTCTGTGCTCCGTCATGAATCTCTTCCTGGAAACACACGATCCGCTCGCGCAATGACGTCACCAATGTTAGTCCACTGCTACGGTGTCCCAACGTTGCCAGAAAACCTTCCAGCGCGTTTCGAAAGCTCTATTGGTATCTTTCTTCGTCAGGGATCCCCGGCGGCAAAGACCACTAAACCAGTGCTTATTACCTATTCACGTCTGGTGAGTAGGTTTTCAATTTTAACCAGGCGGAACAAACGAAGAAATCTTGGACCAAGTTTCAAGTTCAAAGTCTGGGTAGTGCTTAGGCACCTATCCATACCACCATCTAGTGCTAGGCACTCATTCATTTTATTTAATTCTTTTTAATCAGGTTTGTATAACTTTGCATATCCATGGTCATTTTAACTTTATAATAAATTGCTCCTTATATTAACTTTATTGTTATCCCTTGGGTAATACACCATTGCAGGCTTCCTGCATGTTTTTTCTTTTTCTCTTTTTTTCCTGAGGTCTTAGTCCAACAGAAGAAGTTTCAAGCATATCCCTCTACATCCTTGCCTCAGCGCCAGAAGAGGTTGCCTTGTTCCACGAATCCAATTCTGGGTGAAAGATACCAGAACAATCTCCTCAGGCAGCTCCAGGACTACCATTTGGACAATTGTATCAAAGGTCATTTCTATAAGAATTTATTTGGTTGTTTGCATAAGCGCTGATTTTACACCTATTTTTTCACCTATAAATCTATTGTATCTGCCATCACAGTCTCCATGGGTAATGAATTCCACATTTTAACTGCCCTTACTGTAAAGAACCCTTTCCTTTGTTGCTGGTGAAATTTCCTTTCCTCCAACCTTAAGGGATAGCCCCGAGTCCTTTGTACTACCCGTGGGATGAATCGTTCTTTTGAAAGCTCCTTGTATTGTCCCTGAATATATTTGTATAGAGTTATCATATCCCCTCTTAGACGCCTCTTTTCTAATGTAAATAAATCTAATTTAGATAGCCTCTCCTCATAAGTTAGAATGTCCATCCCCTTTATTAATTTGGTGGCTCTTCTCTGCACTCTCTCTAGTTCCATAATGTATTTTCTTAGGATTGGCGCCCAAAATTGTACTCCCTATTCAAGGTGTGGTCTTACTAATGCTTTGTAAAGGGGCATAATTATGTTTACTTCCCTTCCATCCATTGTCCGTTTGATGCAAGATAAGATCTTGTTTGCCTTTGCAGCTACTGCATGACATTGGGCACTATTGCTAAGCCTGCTGTCTACAAGCACTCCTAAATCCTTCTCCATCAAGTATTCCCCCAATATATCTCCATTTAATTTGTAAGTCGCCTTTTTATTCTTGTATCCCAATTGCATAACCTTACATTTATCTGTATTAAACCTCATCTGCCATTTACCTGCCCACATTTCCAGTCTCTCCAAGTCCTTCTGAAGAGAAATTACATCCTGCTCTGATTCTATTACCTTACACAATTTAGTATCATCAGCAAAGATGGAGACTTTGCTCTCGATCCCAACCTCAAGGTCATTAATAAACAAGTTAAAAAGCAGGGGTCCCAGTACCGATCCCTGAGGTACTCCACTCACAACTTTAGCCCAACCTGAAAAAGTTTCATTTATGACAACCCTCTGTTGTCTGTCCTTTAACCAGTTTTCAATCCAGGTGCATATATTATTACTGTGTCCAACTTTCTTTATTTTGTACACCAACCTCTTATGTGAAACCGTATCAAAAGCCTTTGCAAAATCTAAGTAGAGCACATCAACTGCATTACCCTGGTCTAAATTCCTACTTCCCTCCTCAAAGAAACAAATAAGATTAGTTTGGCAAGATCTATCCTTCATAAATCCATGCTGACTATTACTAATAATTTTGTTTTCCATTAGGTATTCCTGAATATTATCCCGTATTAAACCTTCAAGTAGTTTCCCTACTATTGAAGTCAGGCTTACAGGTCTGTAATTTCCCGGTTGTGATCTAGCTCCCTTTTTAAATATAGGCCCTCTTAGACGCCTCTTTTCTAATGTAAATAAATCTAATTTAGATAGCCTCTCCTCATAAGTTAGAATGTCCATCCCCTTTATTAATTTGGTGGCTCTTCTCTGCACTCTCTCTAGTTCCATAATGTATTTTCTTAGGATTGGCGCCCAAAATTGTACTCCCTATTCAAGGTGTGGTCTTACTAATGCTTTGTAAAGGGGCATAATTATGTTTACTTCCCTTCCATCCATTGTCCGTTTGATGCAAGATAAGATCTTGTTTGCCTTTGCAGCTACTGCATGACATTGGGCACTATTGCTAAGCCTGCTGTCTACAAGCACTCCTAAATCCTTCTCCATCAAGTATTCCCCCAATATATCTCCATTTAATTTGTAAGTCGCCTTTTTATTCTTGTATCCCAATTGCATAACCTTACATTTATCTGTATTAAACCTCATCTGCCATTTACCTGCCCACATTTCCAGTCTCTCCAAGTCCTTCTGAAGAGAAATTACATCCTGCTCTGATTCTATTACCTTACACAATTTAGTATCATCAGCAAAGATGGAGACTTTGCTCTCGATCCCAACCTCAAGGTCATTAATAAACAAGTTAAAAAGCAGGGGTCCCAGTACCGATCCCTGAGGTACTCCACTCACAACTTTAGCCCAACCTGAAAAAGTTTCATTTATGACAACCCTCTGTTGTCTGTCCTTTAACCAGTTTTCAATCCAGGTGCATATATTATTACTGTGTCCAACTTTCTTTATTTTGTACACCAACCTCTTATGTGAAACCGTATCAAAAGCCTTTGCAAAATCTAAGTAGAGCACATCAACTGCATTACCCTGGTCTAAATTCCTACTTCCCTCCTCAAAGAAACAAATAAGATTAGTTTGGCAAGATCTATCCTTCATAAATCCATGCTGACTATTACTAATAATTTTGTTTTCCATTAGGTATTCCTGAATATTATCCCGTATTAAACCTTCAAGTAGTTTCCCTACTATTGAAGTCAGGCTTACAGGTCTGTAATTTCCCGGTTGTGATCTAGCTCCATTTTTAAATATAGGCAGCACATCTGCTTTACGCCAATCTTGTGGTACTGAGCCTGTGGAAATGGAGTCCTTGAATATTAAATATAATGGTTTTGCTATTACTGAGCTTAACTTCTTGAGAACTCTTGGATGTATGCCATCGGGGCCAGGTGCCTTATTTACTTTAATTTTTTGAAGTCGCTTATGAACTTCTTCCTCAGTTAACCAATTGTTCATTAATATGGAGGTTGTGGCTTCCTCCTGCGGAACTACCATTGAAC
Organism: Ascaphus truei; assembly: GCA_036426205.1. NCBI lineage: Eukaryota > Metazoa > Chordata > Amphibia > Anura > Ascaphidae > Ascaphus > Ascaphus truei. The sequence continues at coordinate 8,629,172 of CM071586.1, forward strand.
TTGATTCTTCCCTGGTAAACACAGAGGCAAAGAATTTGTTTAATACCTCAGCTTTTTCCTTATCTCCAATAATCTGCCTACCCATCTCACACTGAAAGGATCCTATATTTTCTTTTCTCATTTTTTTGTTATTAAGGTACTTAAAGAATTTTTTAGGGTTGACCTTACTTTCAGTAAATTCACAACACACACGCACTCACCAGGAAAACACCACAAAGACACACAGTGTAAATTCACACCACATACATATACAAGGTAAATTCACAACAATCATACACAAACACCAGGTAAATTAACACCATACACACATTAGGTAAATGCACACCATACACATGCACAACACACACTGGGTAAATTCACAGCATACACTACACAAACCAGGTAACCACAACACACACACAAGGTACATTCACACAATGCACACACATACACACCAGGTAAATTCACACCACACACACACGGTAAATTCATAACACACACGCACCAGGAAAACACCACAAAAACACGCACACAGAGTGTAAATCCACACTACACACACACACACAGTAAATTCACAACACTCATACACACACAAGGTAAATTAACACCATACACACATTAGGTAAATGTGCACACACACACACACACACTTGGTTAATTCACACACCGGGTAAATTCACACTATACACACGCTGGGTAAATTCACACACCCCCATACACACACACAGTGAATTCACACCACACACACCAGGTAAATTCACACCACACACACACCAGGTAAATTCACACCACTTACACACTAGGTGAATTCACACCACATACACACTGGGTGAATTCACACTACACACCAGATAAATTCACACAATGCACACACTGGGTAAATACACACACACACAGTAAATTCACAACACACACGCACGCACCAGGAAAACACCACAAACACACACAGGGTAAATTCACACCACATACACATACAAGTTAAATTCACAACAATCATGCACACACCAGGTAAATTAACACCATACACACATTAGGTAAATTCACACCATACACACACCAGGCAACTTTATACCACACACACCAGGTAAATTCACAACACATACACACTGTGAATTCACATCACACACACACCGGGGAACTTAACACCACACACACCAGTTAAATTCACATAATGCACACACACACGCCAGGTAAATTCACACCACACACACACTGGGTAAATACACACACACACACACACACAATCTCACTCACACACGGTAAATTCATAACACACTCACGCACCAGGAAAACACCACAAAAATACACACACACACACACACCAGGTAAATTAACACCATACACACACACTAGGTAAATGCACACCATACACTTGCACACACACACACACACACACACACACACAGCACAACAACACAGAGACACACACACACCCACACCCCCCCAAAACCACTCAAACAAAAACAGACACACACACACACAACGACTATACATACCCGAAGGAAACGAATCGGACAAGTAGCTATTGAATATTTTACGTATATTGTGAAAAGCCCATATGATTTATATTGTTGTGATAAAGGTAAACTATTATATTTAACTCAGTGGATTTTTGATTCTTCAATTATCATACTAGCTGAATACCCGGCGTTGCAAGAGGCGTAGTGTGGAAGCAGGGGGGTGAGTTCGGCCACGTGGTATATCCTCTCGGGAAAAGGCCTTATCTGCTGGGTGGAGGGACCACTGGAAAAGGAATCCTTAGGGGTGTGGCGGGCGGGAAAGGCTATCGGGCGCTCTGTTCTTAACTGCTATGGTGGGAGCTGGGCTGGACGTCTCCGGTTAGAAATGGCATAGTGTAGGGAGAGTTTTGGGGGCTGTGAAAGGCAGGGGGGGGGCTGAAAGGTCGGGGCGTGTCGTGAAGAAAGGCAGGTGGGGGGGTGGCGAAGGGCAGGGGCGGGGGCGTTGGAAGGCAGGGGGGGGGCGTGAGTGAAAGGACGGGGGGGGCGTGAAAGGCAGGGGATAGGGGGCGGGTGAAAGGCCAGGGGGGGGCGGGAAAAGGCGGGCGGGGGACATGAGAAGGCAGGGGGGGCGAACACACACAAACAGTGTACTCACACACACACAACAACAGGTCCACACAGGTCACACACAGTGCACACACGGCGTTCAACACACACACACAACTGTCACCACACACACACACAGTGGTCACCCACACAACACCACATGTACATAGCACACATCACACACAGTGTCACACAGCACTGAAAACACAGTGCAAACACACACACACACGTCAAACATAGAGCAGACAAACACGCGAACCTACATCTACTTCCGGCCCCGCCTATTCCTCCAATCGGAGGAAGCGCGACGGGTAAAAAGAAGGGTATGATACATTAAGTGGCGTTTTCTCTTCGACTTTATTTAGAGAGAGGAGAAAGCAAAGTAGGGAACGCGCAAGGATCAGTTAAGAATTGTGCAAGGGAGAGGTAAGTGCGTGCTCGCAATGAGCGGCAAGCGGGAAGCCGGGACCGGACGGTAACAATTGCTATAGTAGACGAAACGTGTGAGGTCGGACCCACTTGGGCCTGGACCCGCGAGGGGGGGAATGAATGTGGATGAGTGAGGAGAGGGGTGTGAGAGGCACGGCGGGGGGGCTTGGGGATGACACGGAGGTGGGGTGGGGGGAATGTTACTGAGACGGGGATGCGCGAAGGGTGAAAGGGAAAAAAGTGTGTGAAACGGAGGAGAGGGAGGGGGAGGGAGGTTGGAAGACTAGTGAAGTCAGCTAGCGGGAGAGGACCGGAAAAAAGACGCGGGAGGGAAGTGGGGGAGTAAAGAAAGGGGGGAAAGGGAAAAGGGGGAAGTATAGTGGGAGTTGGAAGGTGGAAAGGGTAACAGAGCCAATATGTCGGCCCGATTCTTTGTCGTTCCCCCCACGATGAATGTAACCACGAGTGGTTTTTTTATACGCGGCGAAACTGAGGGCAGCCAAGGACAGTATATCCGCCAGGTCTCCTACTAGTGGCGTAGGTCAGGTCTTTAATTTTCCAGTGTTCGTTAGCCTGTCCCGGGACCATCCCTCCCCGCCATGTCGGCTCCTTCTTCAGCTCCTACTTTGCACTGAAAGGTACTGCTCACTCCCTTTACTTGTTCCCTTGCCGTATGGATTTCAGTTATTCATTGCTTGCTCGTAATCTTGGGGGGTGTGGTGGTCCCCGCGGACTTCGCGTGTGTGGTGCCGACTCCTCCCGCCCTCGTCGGACCGTGTGCGCAAAGTTGGAGTTGTGCAAATTTACTACGGCTTACTACTATGTATCCCTCGCTTCGTGAATATTTTTCGCTCACTTTGTCTGCGATTCAAACTAGACCTGAGATCTGTTTAGTTCTTCGCACAGAGGTTTCGGTGTTTCCACCACCCTGCCTCTCGCTCTCTGTTCACCTGGATCCCCCCACTCTCATACTCGTGTTCTGTCTGTTTGTGGAATAAAGGGGAACCGAAATTATGGAAATGGTGACGTTTTTTATTCTGGCTGATCGACCCACGACCAATAGCTGGGACGCCATAGTCACACTCGTCGTCCGCTGTCCGCGGGAGGTGTGGGTGCGTCGTGATTTATGGGAAATGGGAATGGCTTTACTCCGGCGAGCGGGTGCGCATCATCCCGAGAATGAGCTGCGACTTGGTGCTATAATAGTCAAGCATATGTAGTGGCCTCATTAGTACACCGTAATTTTGAAGATAGCAGCGCACACTGGGTTTTTGTAAATGTGCAGCGCGCTGGCCTCAACGATCGCATGATTTGTGACAGGGAAGACGTAATAAGATTACAACTTCATGGAAGGAGTCCTTACCTCTTGGGAAGCTTAGACGAGGGCTGAGCTTCGCTTGCAAGGGCAAATGCAAAGGTTGTGTGTCTTGTAATGTGCGAAGGAGAAGTAACGAAGAGAGCGGCATATATGTGATAGCATGGTGATAGTACGGGCAGTGGCAAGGTGGAAAAGAAGACGGAGAATTATTATGAATAAGAGATGATTTGTGCACACGGGATCACCAATCAAGGGTTAGTTAATGGATGATGTATCCGGCACTGGAGAGGTGGGGTAAACGATTAGAGGTCTGGAGATGGTACATGTCTCAGTGGAAGTGGGAAATATTGTGCCTTGAGGTGTAGTAGGTAATCCCGGGTGTGTAAAAAAAAAAAACGGGTCATAGACGAAGTGTGTAGTGTGTGATGTAGGCAGGCTTATTTGTTTTCCCACCGTTGTCTTAATACTACTTCTAACCCCCAACTATACACGTCGATTCTGTGATGCTGCGGGGAGTAAAAAAGTGAGTCGACCACCAAACTGAATAGCTTTTGGGTGCGGGCTGTCAAAACACATAACCAAGTAACGGAGTGTAGATAAAGGGATGGGCTCTCGCAAAACTTGTGCGTGGTTGTGTGGGGGTTAGAATCGACGGCATGCTAGCATTTAGCCTTTTGGATGCTACTGGGAAATAACTGATCTTATTAAATATCATAATCCTCTCGTGTGTGCATATGTGAAATAACTGGAATCTTGTGTGTGTCTACGGATGTGATGGATGCCTCGGACTTGTTTGTGCCCCTTTACGGGACTAATGTGGACCGGCGACGAGTGGGGGATATCATAGCGTTACGCTTACGCTGAGGTCTATTCATCGTCCGAAGTGTCGCTATTGCCTGTTATAAGTACTCTACTTTGTTGGGGGGGGGATCGCGAGTCCGGGATATCAACGAAGCTTCGAATCCCACGCATCCTCGATGGGAATAGTCTCCCGTGATTCTGGCTCCGTCTCTGAGGGGAACTAGCTCTTGAACTTGGTATACGCTTCGGTGGTGGAGCATTGTACTGTTCTTCTGTGGATGACATACGTTATCTATCCCCTAGAAGTTTAGAGGCTTCATGATGCTGATGCGGGGTAGGGGCGCCAACATCCGTCCGGACTAGGGCGTGGATGATTGGGAGCTAGGGTGAGCGGGCCCATACTATGGTGTGAGGGAGGGAAAGAGGGTGGAGAAGAGATCGGGGGGCAAGGGGAGGGATGAAGCTTGGAGCATGGGGAACGGAAATACGAGGAAGTGGGGGAAAGGGGGGGTTGTGTCTGTGCCGTGGTTAGACATGAGTGTGTTATGTACTGTGGTGGGTGGCACAGTGTGTGTAAGTTGTGGTTGTCGTATGCTGGATAAAGGGGTGAGTGTGAAAATCAAAGCAGCGAGTACCACTCTGTATCAGGATGATGGAGCCGAACAGGTGTTAGCTAAGTCTCGCGCGAGTAGAAGAAAGGGGGAGGAGATTAATGGTGGGGGCAGGTCTAATGAGGTGGGAGAGAGGGTGGGGGAAGGAAGGAGTGGAAGAAAAAGAGTGGAGGGGAAAGAGAGAAGGATGGGGTGGATCGAGGGAGGAGGAAAGGACGAAGATTAGGAGATTTTAAAGGGGACCAGAGTACTTATTGGTGCCGCTCGGTGGCTTTACTCCTAATCCAGCGCACTTCTTCTCTTCTGGTAGAGTCTCATCCCCAATCTCGCTATAGTCCTCGTCGTATCCCCAGCCCCCAGTCATTCTTGTTGTGGTGCGTCTCCTATACTGCTTGTGGTGTTCTCTGCGCCTGTTATTTCCGTCTTGGGTTGGGAGTGGGGGGCGTTACGTCGAGCGGCTCTCGGGTTCCACTGGTTGGTTCGAGTATTGGAGCGAGGGCTCATCGTCTTCCGTCGACGCCCTCTCTGCACCACACTTTGGGTTGTGTGTGTTGTCCCGCGGTGTTGCTTGTGAGTGTGATGTGGTACAGTGTGAGAAGTTGTAGACCCTGGAAATAACACGGTGATTTGCGAGGAGTGTGAGAGTGTTGCGCATAGAAGGGGGTAGGGTAGGAAATCTAGGTAATGTGGGCTAAAAAGGGTTACGAGAAGAAATAGGTCAAGTATGGAGGTGTGAAGGTATGGATGGGGAAACAGGTGAAGTGTGAGATGTAAAATTAACTTAAAAGGATAAGGATAACAGATGGTTAAAATGGGAGCTGATTCGGGACTATCCGCGGATTGTGGAATAGAAAGGTGCAAGGTCAAAGCGACGTTTTAAAAAAATTGGCGGAAGCAGCTACGAAGAGGAGAGGTGAGAGATGGGCTCGGGGGAAAAGAAGGGGAGAGCTTGGTCTGTGATGGTCAATAGTGGGTGGAAGTATAACATCTTTGGCCAATGAGAGTCAGGACCAATCAGATTCACCGCACGATTAGCACTAACCTCACATAACCATTCGATTTTATATATAAGATTCCAACAGAGTGGATCTTCTTATTGTTTCATCTTGTGCACACAAATATCTAATTGGCTCTCTGAAATTTTCTATTTATAATTGTTTTTCACGTTCATTAGCCTGAACAGCAAACTTTCTCATCATTCTGAGGCAGTGCGTTTCGATACGAACAAAATGCCCCTTTTGGTATTGTTTTATCACGATTGAGGATTATGATGCGTCTCCCATCAAATATTTGGGCAGATGATAAAAAACAAAAAAGTCTTAGTTTGAATAACATATTGATAATTATATAATAAATCTAAAAAAATGTGTAACGTAAACTGACGATTTATTATTAGTTGTATGAGATATCATAAAGGTATTGTAAGGGTCCGGGCGGAACACCATCTCTCTAAAGGGGTTACACGTCCTGCGCGTACTTACTGACCCTCCGCTCCAGCTCTGCCTCCTCGCCGCCGCGTGGCGAGAGGAAGTGATAGCCTACCTGACCGGCATGTCTCTGCTGATGTTGTAGGCGCCTACTGTATCGTCGCGCAAGAATTGTACGCGGGGCCGCCACAGCGGCAAATGTGCGCAACGGCCCAGAGGACATTTACGTACCATCCATCAGTGACGGAGTTCCGCGCCCAGACTTTGACGGGCCTGAAGCGCCGCCTCTCACGCACGGCGCCACACGACTGGATGCGCGTGTGCAGTTGTACCCAGACTCACAAGCGCCCCAAACATTACCACTAGAACGAAGTGGTGTCAGGTAGTTATCTCTACCTAGCCGAAACCGGGTCATTCTTGCTGGGACGAGGCTCTCCTCGTTACTCCCGCTTCTGTCCACCTGTGTACGGTCACTCCCTTAAGTGCCAGCGTGTCTATTGTTGTAACACATCTAGACTCAGTACACAAGATCATTTTTGGACGGGAGCCCTTCAGCTTTGTGTTAGGTACCGTGTTAACCTAAGCTTGTGATGACATGTCCTCAGTTCTATTTGTTCTTCTTTTAGACGCATAGGCGCTTGTAGATAACGCCCCACGACCGGCATCATAGCAAATCAGGGGTGTGAAGCTTACACCGTCGTATCCTTAGGACCTTAATATCCTACCCTGTTAGTTGGTCCATCCTGTGTAAACTCGTCTCGAACATCCCCTGATCCTTTGCTACCTATAGCGCGTTTTCGTGGGATTCGACAAGCTAATACTCCTACTTTCAGCCAGTATACAAAATGGGACTTGTGGACCGCAAGGCTTCTGTCGGAATTTGGCGCGAGTACAAGCCCCTATCTCTTCTGGACAACCTATCCCTTTCGTTCGGCGGAGTCTGTACTTACTTTCTCATTAGAGAAATCTGCCAGACGTTTTTCCAGAGCCTATTTTATGCACCACTTTCCCAGGCGTGGCACACGAAGTTGGGGGGTGGGCAGTTGGTTACCCATTTCTCACCTCAGTTTCGGGGGTGTGATGAAGGGGCCCCTGCAAGTTGTCGTGGGTGAAGGCACAGGGAGGTAATCTATTATGCTCAGCCCAAAAAGACATGGGACACTGAAGAGGGTGCGCAATGCACACGCCACCATGCAAAACTCCACAAAGTGCGATCTATATAGGCAGATAAAGGGTGCCGGATGAGTTGTCCTCACAGATGACGCCGAAGGAGGCTCTGAATAGAACTATGACGTCGTGGGAATAACTTAGAAGCATTCCACCAGGCTCAATCTGCCGACTGGGCAGCTTGCGGCCGTTCCATACCCGACCGGGTCTACCTGATTTGGACTGTGGGAAAAAATTCCCCGTCTCGTCCAGAACCGCTAATGACGAGCGTGTTATCCCCTATGTGGAGTGCAGAGGGGAGGGTATATATCAGATTGCGATTGCATGCAATTTGAATATATCACTCCTTCAAGCGCTTACCTACTGGCAATGTTTGTCAAAAGGTGGCCTTATATTATGTCTCTCATTGGACGGGGAAAGGCCCCTAGACTGGGCTCCCCCATCGGGAGCAAAGGAGCCTGACCATCGACGGGCTGGACTATTGTCGCTCTTCTTCGAGAATTCAGGCAAAGAATTGATACGCCGTGGTCGCCAGTATGATACCGGCAGATTCGTCTCTCTCTTCCTATTTCCCAGGGTAACGTCGTCCTGTCACGAGATGCTTTGGACTTCAGGACCACGTCGGCGGCGTATGATGTCACACTTGGACACGGAATGGTGATGGTTGTGATAACATATCAGGGTCAGCATGTTGTGGCAGGGACTAGCACGGGGTCGGTCAGATTGAATGTAAGATAAAGGAAATCACACGTGCATATGGACTGAGAGACCAACCAGTATTGCTATGGCGGGTGGAGGATCATCCCATGACCAGTCTGAATACGCCGTTTGCCTTGCCATGGGGACCAGCGGATCACTGGATGTTAAAAGAATGCAGAGTGAATTGACACGCGCTATTTAATCTGTGAGTACGCAATCTCCTACCGGTCTTAAAGTCCGCCGTAACACGAAATAAGATTCTCCGTCGTGCACAAATAAAGTCATACCAACACCCATGGCGATGAGTGCCAGAACCTAGGCAGCGAGGAGATGCGGGCTCTACGGATACGGCATACCGCCGTTGACTGAGAGGGACAGCCACCGGAGTGTGAGATGGCATGGACTGATGCCATTATTCGAGGTAATCCCGGGTCATCGAGTGATTGGTAAGCTGTACCTGCGCGAGAAGGGAAAACGCCAAGGGACGCCCAAAATGATTAGGTGGTCAAGGCTGTAATGAAATGAGAGGGGATCTCGTTGGTGTTTTATTGTATGGCTTCTTCTCTTTTTAATTAATCAAGTAATTTACAAATAGTTATCAAATGTGCCTATTGTTCTCTGAGCTTGGAATAACTCCCCTGATGCCTCCGCTATTCTGTGACATTATATGTCTGGCGTTACACTCGGTCCTTGGGAACTTTATTTGATCAGCGTGTCTGCATATACGGGTAAATGCCAGTGGTATTCCCTGCCGGTGATCTAAGTTGAGCTCTGTATTCGTGGATAGTTATCACCACGGGTTGTTCTGGAGGCCATGAGGGAGGCTAGGCCTGGTCCACTCCCAACAGCTTTTTTCCCGGTGACGGACTTGTTCTCTATCCCCTCTTCCAGGAGGCACCGACGGCCGGATTATTTACAGCCATACGAGCAGAGCGTGGACGGACTCCACAACATACTTCTGGGTAGATGTAGATTTGGTGGATCTCCGGGCATGCAGGAACTGTGAATTAAACCCCAATTAGATTGGGGTTTTATAGAAAGACAACCAATATATTGATGGAGCCCCCAGTACAGTTGCCGAAGCAAATGTCTATTCCCACTTTATCTAAACGGATGTTAGCCGGTATCGGGGATTACCTCCTACAGAAGTATACTAAAAATTTCACCCTTCAACGGCTTCTATGGGACTCTGCGGATTAAGATGTTTTGATAAGTACGTTTGAAAGTGGTTTACAGCCTCACCAATAGAGACTTTGCGACTGTCCTCCTATTGAGCTCTTCCTCCAGGTGCGTCCACAGAGCAGAAACCTCACCTAGGAGAAGGTCTTTTATCCAAATCCACATACCAGAAGACCAAAGGGCCAAGCGTGCGAGCCAAATGGATTCTACCAGCAGGCATATCACAGGATTAATTTGAGGAAGGCGTTTTAATACCGCGCAACTTCTATATCCAGCGGAGCGATAGTTTTTTGTAAGAAAAAGGACTGGTTCCTGTCGCAAACACTTGTAATCTGACATAGCAAGGAAGTCACCGGTAAATCTAACAATATTACGAGCAAAAACCGCTGGCACCCACCTGCCAAACTTCTATCTAATACACGAACTCTTCTCGATCGTTTAACAGGGTGGGGAAACCAATTTTTCCAAAACATGACTTTGCCGAGGAGATCAGATATACACCTTGTCCGACTATCAGTGAGTGACCATTACGGAATGGAAAGGACCGCCTTACCTGTTAAAAACACACCAGGGAGGAAGAGTAAATTATGAAATATCTAAGTCGCAATCACTTGCGGCATGTGCAATGCAGACAAGGAGACAGGATGAAGCTGGATTTAGTTCATTGAAAGGAGTTTCGCTCAATGAGATCTTCCCGGATCTCCTCGACAGCTTTGTTATCGCTATACCTTGAACGATACATCACCGATTGTTTTCCCGCAAATAGACCATTTTATGACCCAAATTTGCAGAATCACTAAGTAGTCATGCTGGCCCGGCCGTTCAGGCCGAATGAACAAATGTTTCTCTATGCGGAAGTAGTGAGATTAAGGTTGGACTTATTGTATAGTTTTTCCCCTTTCCGATTCCCTGTCTTGGACATGATCTCATTTCTAGACAGGATTCTCTATGGATCAGTCAATACTCAAGGTGTCTTAGAATGGCCCACACAACCCACTTCCATGAAAAGCCATAACAGCGATTTCTTGGGATTTCGACCAACCTACTATACGAAATTCATACACAGAATTTTCTTACACGTTCGGCCGCCCATAACTGCCTCACCCAGAACCAGGGAGCCTTAAAACAGCAGTCTGGTTCTCTGTAGACTCAAGCTTCCCCCGCTTTCGACTACCTCAAAACAATCTTTGAGTCTGCATCACTATTTTGCGTCCACTGAACCGGGCTTCCTATTGTACCACTAAGACGAGTTAGACCTCCGACGTCAGGTGTCCTGGTGCTGGCGCCATTGCTCTCTCAGAGACAGTCCCCACAGGCAACACTTCATCCTTGTGTGGCCTGTCTTTTTCAAAAAATATTTTTCGGCCCCCCATTAGAACGCGAACCACAGTGACGTCGGGAACTAGAAGCTCCTGGCTATTAAACTCGCCCTTCAGGAATGGAGAAATCTTCTGGGAGGGAACGGAGACCCCCATTTCGACTTTACTTGAGTCATAAAAACTTACTTACATTGAGAGTGCACGTCGCGTCTGGGGCGAGTCCAGGCTCGATGGTCTCTTTTTTTCTCGAGATTTAATTATCTCATATCTTTTACATTCCTGGTTCCAAGAATCAAACCAGATAGAAAGTAGAGGTTCGGGGGCCCACTCATTGTAATAGGCTTGTGATGTATGCCCCTGTTGGTAGTCCCTCCTCCCTCCCTTTTCGTTCTGTACCCTCATTACAAGAAAGGAGTAGTGCTATATGGACCTTGTCTGTTTCTGCAGCGGGACCAGTAGAGAAGATATAAGCCCCGGGATCGTTGTGTAGTTGCAGTGGAGGTGGAGGGTTGGTCAGCGCACGGGTTTGCTCGACTCGGAGCTAAGATGTAGGATCATGGAACACGGTTAGTGTTTTAGAATCGACAGGGACAATACAGCCAAAAAAGGTGCGAAGGTTAAAAAGATGAAAAAATTTTTTAAAAAAGACTTAAAAATAGTTGGAATTAAGAACCTTGGTAATAAAAGAAAAGAATATAAAGTATAAAAGTATCAAAAATAGATTAGAAAATCCTTAATAAAATCCTTAAATAAAATTTAAATGGAATTGTGTGTTTTTTTGTTTTTTGTGAACAGAAGCAGAATATGTGCTATATGTGGTGAGACTAACGGGTGTGTTTTATAGCCTGGTGTTGGTCTGAGGTAAAAAGGGGATAATGGGGCTGGTTAGCAGAGTTTAATGTGCAGTCTTTCCTTCACGGAATGCTGCTAAAAACAATAACTTTCTCACCCTCCTAGTGGGGGCAGTACGTGAGTTGTTTCTCTCCCGGGGGCCCAAATAGGAAGGAAAAAAGGGCGAACTCGGTGAGTGAGCAAAATAAAATTTATTAGATACAGAAAAACAAAGTCAAAACATAACACTCACGGTACAGCTTTAAAAAAGCCCAGCATCAGCCTGATCGTCCAGTGATGATGTCCTCTCACCAGTACAGCTCCGTGGTCGCGTTCCGACGCGGGGAACGGAAGAAGGAGGGCTCACCGGATGTCAGCAGGTGGCTGGGTCCTTCAAATCAATGGGCTGGCAGGGAACAACTATTGTTTCGCAATAAGCTTGTCAGGTGTCTCTCGTAAGGAACCTGATAGAAGCATTATTGCGAAACTAGTTGTTCCTGCCGGAGACCCATTGATTGAAGGACCAGCCAGCCTGTGACATCCGGTGAGACCTCCTCTTCCGGTACGCCGTCGGACGCGACCACGGGAGCAGTACTGAGTGAGAGGGAAATCCATGGGACGATCAGGCTGGTGTGGGTGGGTTAAAACCGTGTACCGTGAGGTTATTTTGACTTTGTTTCTGTATCTACATAAGTTTAGTTTGATCACCTAGAGTTGGAAATTTTATTTTGGGACCCCCGGGCTTTTACTCCTATTATTTGGCCCCATGGGAGAACAGCAACTACAGTTAATGACCTTCCAACTAGACGTTGTAGGATGAGAAGCGTGAAAAGTGAGTTGGTGCATGCGCATTCCGTTGAAGGGAAAGACTGCACCATATAAACTCTGCTAACCAGCCCCCATTATCCCACTTTTTACCGTCAGACCAACAACAGGCTATTAAACCACAACTGTAGCATCCATTATAGCACATATTCTGCTTTCTGTTCACCTAAAAACAAAACAAAAAAACACACAATCCATTTAATTTATAAGGGATTATATTGAAGGTTTTCTAACTATTTTTAGATATTATACATTTAGAGTATGTGTTACTTTTTAATTGACCAAGGTCTCTGTAATTCAAATAGTTTTAAGCATTTTTTTAAATAATAATTTTTTCATACATTTTTATTACAAAGTACTTTTGCTTGGTTAGTATTGTACCGTTCGATACTAAAAACACTAGAATAACTGTGTTCCTAATATTGCATCATCTTATATATAAAGTAGAGAAATTCCCGAGGCGCCGGAACCAACCCTCCACCTCCACTGCAACTCAAAGAATCAAAAGGCAGATGCACTTTCACGTCAATTCCTGTTTGAGGACAATTCCGAAGTTATCTCCGAAACAATCTTACCCTCCAAATATATTGTTTCAGCCAACTCTTTTGATATCCTGGATCAGGTCATGGCAGCACAATCTAATCTCCCGAGGGGCCTTAAGGTGCCGGTCGGCCGTCTGTATGCAGCTCCAAGCTTCCTTAAGAAGATTCTTGAGTGGGGTCATTCTTCTAGATCAGCCGGTCATCCAGGCATTAGCAGGACTTCTGACCTCATTGGTCATACCTTTTGGTGGCCAACCATGTTGTAGGACATTTCAGAGTACGTAAAAACTTGTCCAATCTGCGCCCAGGTTAAGACCGCTCGTAAAAAGCCGTACGGCCTTCTACAACCCCTCTCTATACCAGAATGCCCATGGAGTCATCTGTCCAGGGACTTTGTGGTGGAACTTCCAACCTCTAAATGGATGAACACCATTTTGGTTGTCGTGGATCGTTTTTCCAAGCAGGCCCATTTCATTCCTCTCATAGGCCTACCCAATTCCCTTTACCCTGGCAGACATTTTTGTTAAGGAAATATTCCGCATTCACGGAGTACCTCTTTCCATCATATCCGATCGAGGTACACAATTTGTCTCAAATTTTGGCGAGCCTTCGCTCGCAGGATGGATATCACCCTCCATTTTTCGTCCGGGTATCATCCCCAAATTAATGGGCAAACCGAGAGAATGAACCAGACTCTAGAGCAATACCTCCGATGCTTCATCGCAGACAGCCAAAACAATTGGGTAGATTTACTTCCGTGGGCAGAGTTCTCCCATAACTCTTTAAAGAACAGCTCCACGTTGGAATCCCCTTTTTTCATTAATTATGGTTTTCACCCGGGTCAGCTGCCCATCACCTCAGTTCCTTCCGGTGTTCCAGCGACCGATGACCGAATCAAGGATCTTCAGGAATCCTGGAAAAGGATCCAAGAGGCTTTGAGAGACGCAACCCATAGACAAAAGGCACAGGCAGATCGTCACCGTCGTCAGGCACCAATCTTCAAACCAGGGGATAAGGTCTGGCTCTCCTCCAAGAACATTAGACTGAAGACTCCAAGCCACAAGCTGGCTCCCAGGTTCTTGGGTCCATTCTCAGTAAAAGAACAGATCAATCCTGTGGCATACCGTCTGAAACTTCCTCCATCCATGAGGATACCCTCCGTGTTCCACGTGTCACTGCTGAAACCTGTGTCCCAGAGTCCACGGTTCCATAGGACACCGATTGACACTAAACCAGTCATAGTTCAGGGGCAGGAAGAGTTTGAAATTCAGTCTATTCTGGATTCCAGGAGGACGAGGGGTTCGGTACAATACCTGGTTCACTGGAAGGGCTTTGGTCCAGAGGAAAGATCTTGGGTACCATACCATCAAATACATGCCCTCAGACTGCTGAGAGAGTCTTTCACTCCAAATTTCCCCAAAAGCCATATTGGAGTCGTCCTGAGGCCGCTCCTCAAGGGGAGGGTACTGTAAGGTCTGGGGGAACACCTCTCTCTAAAGGGGTTCCTCCCGCGACTTTACTTACCCCCGCTCCAGCTCTGCCTCCTCGCCGCCGCGGGCGGGATCTTCCTGCTCCTCCGCTTCCCGCGGCGGCTACTGATCTCGCGCATGCGCGCGCACGGCCGAGGACCTTTACGTCCTCCCTCAGGAGGAGTTCCCGCCCCCAGCTGAGGCCGCGCGCGCCTCTCCCGCACGGCGCACACGCCTGATGCGCGTGCACCGCTCACAAGCTGCACATCTAGCGCAGCTGTGGTAAGTTTCTCCCTACCAATCCCTATCTTGCCTGGGGGCGCTCCCTCGTTACTCCCCCTCTCCCTATTGGTCCTTCCTCCTACTTATACCTTGCTCAGCCATTCATTCTTTGGCTGAGCATAGCTTTGTATGACCTGTGTTAACCACGGTCGTGCCTGCCTCAGTTCTTTTTGTCTCTTTAGTGATCCCTTGTGTACCGAACCGGCCTGGCTGTGGATCCGCTCTGGACTTCTACCCTTGTTTGTATCCTGACCTCCTCGACTCCCCGATCCCTTTACCTCGGTTTGCGGATTCCGACCTAACTCCCGGCTCTGGACCCCAGGCTCTCGGTACCACCTATCTTCTGGAACCTCCCTTCTCGTCTGGCGAGTATCTTACTTTATCTTATACTCCCAGACGTTTCCAGACGCCTATTTTCCACTTTCCAGGCGTGTCCCCGAAGCTGTGGGTGCAGTTTGTTACCCATCTCACCTCAGTTTCGGGGTCCCTCCTTGTCCGTGGTGAGCACAGCGTAACATTATGCTCAGCCCAACAGACATGGACCCTGAAGAGGTTGAGCAACCAAGCCCCATGCAGCGACTTCTCCAGATAGAGGCGCAGCTTGCCTCCATGACGCAGGAGCTCTCTAGACTCTCCTCGTTGCAGCATTCCCCAGGCTCCTCTGCCATGGCAGCTGCGGCGTTTCCCTCCCCGGGTCTTCCCGTGGCTGTGGATCCCCGTCTCCCGGCTCCAAACCGCTATGCAGGGGATCCCCATGAGTGCAGAGGGTTTCTTAATCAGTGCGAGATGCAATTTGAATTATCTCCTTCGCGCTTCCCTACTGCATGTTCAAAGGTGGCCTATATTATGTCTCTCTTGAACGGAAAGGCCCTAGCCTGGGCATCCCCCATCTGGGAGCAGGAGCCTGCCATGACGCATGACTATTCTCGCTTTCTTCGAGAATTCAGGCAAGTATTTGATACGCCTGGTCGCCAAATTACGGCAGATTCGTCTCTCTTCCATATTTCCCAGGGTACTCGTCCTGTCACCGAGTATGCTTTGGACTTCCGGACCACTGCGGCGGAGACCTCCTGGAACGATGGCTCACTATCAGCAGCTTTTTGGCAGGGTCTGTCGGATGCCATCAAGGACCAGCTGGCCACTATGGAGAGACCCACCAGATTGGAGGATCTCATTGCAGTCTGCATCCGCGTGGACCAGCGGCTACGAGAGAGAAGACTTGAACGCGCTCTTCCTCGTACCACCTCCTCCCGGTCTTCCAGCCGCAGTCTCGTCCATTACGTTCCCCAACCCATGGATGAGCCCGAACCTATGCAGCTCGGAGGTCATCGGCTATCCGCGTCTGAGAGACAGCACCGATGAGATGGTGGACTGTGCCATTATTGCGGTCATCCCGGTCATCTGCTGGTAAGCTGTCCTCTGCGACCGGGAAAACGCCAGGACCCAATGAGGTATGAGAGGGTCTCGTTGGGTGTAGTCTCTTCTCTTTCTTCTTCTAAAGTACTTCCCAATCGTATAATGCTGCCTATTTCTCTGGCTTGGAATAACTCCCTGATCCCCGCTTCTGCATTTATAGATTCTGGGTCTCAGGGGAACTTTATTGATCAGAGTTTTGCCTATAGGAATGTGATTCCCTTCCGATCTAAGGTTGTTCCGGTTGGTCTGGAGGCCATAGACGGGCGTCCACTCCAACCAGCCTTTATTTCCCTGGAGACTTGTTCTCTATCCCTCTCCACGGAGGACGGTCACCAAGAGAAGATCTTGGACGTGATCCACACTCCATCGGTAGATGTAATTCTGGGACTCCCCTGGCTGCAACTTCATAACCCACAATTAGATTGGGTTAATAAAGAACCCATATGATGGAGCCCCCAGTGCCTTAAGACCTGTCTTCCCCCTAAACGGATGTTAGCCGGAGTGGAATTACCCACAGAGTATAAAACTTCCCTTCCAACGGTCTACTGGGACCTGGCGGATGTTTTTGATAAGGTACGTTCTGAAGTGTTACCTCCCCATAGAGACTTTGACTGTCCTATTGAGCTCTTTCCCGGTGCTCCCTTACCCAAGAGCCGTTCTTACCCCTATCCATACCCGAGACCAAGGCCATGACCGAGTATATCCAGGATAATTTGAGGAAGGGTTTCATCCGCAATTCTTCATCTCCAGCTGGAGCTGGATTTTTTTTTGTTAAGAAAAAGGATGGTTCCTTGCACCCCTGTATTGACTACAGAGGTCTTAACAAAATTACGATCAAGAACCGTTACCCCCTGCCACTTATTTCCGAACTCTTCGATCGTTTACAGGGGGCAACAATTTTTTCCAAACTTGATCTCCGCGGAGCCTATAACCTTGTCCGCATCCGTCAGGGCAACGAATGGAAGACCGCCTTTAACACCCGGGATGGGCATTATGAATATCTAGTCATGCCTTTCGGCCTGTGCAATGCCCCGGCGGTCTTCCAGGAGTTTGTCAATGAGATCTTCCGTGATCTCCTCGACAGCTTTGTTATCGTATACCTTGACGATATCCTTATTTTTTCCAAATCCCTTTCTGACCACATTCAACACACTAAATTAGTCCTGTCCCGCCTTCGGGAGAACAATCTCTATGCTAAGCTAGAGAAATGTTCTTTTCATATTTCTTCCATTCCCTTTCTTGGATATATCATTTCTAGCACTGGCTTCTCTATGGATCCAGTCAAACTCAAGGCTGTCTTAGAATGGCCACAACCCACTTCCCTGAAAGCCATACAGCGATTCTTGGGATTTGCGAATTACTATCGTAAATTCATCAAGAATTTTTCTTCTACCGTGGCCCCCATTACTGCCCTCACCAGAAAGGGAGCTAACACAGCAGTCTGGTCTCCTGTAGCTCTCCAAGCTTTCGACTACCTCAAAAAATCTTTCGCTTCTGCTCCTATTTTGCGTCACCCTGACCCCGGGCTTCCCTTTACCCTAGAGGTAGACGCATCCGACGTCGGTGCTGGCGCCATTCTCTCTCAGAGACAGTCCCCACAGGCCAAACTTCATCCCTGTGGGTTCTTTTCAAAAAACATTTCTTCGGCAGAACGGAACTATGACGTCGGAAATAGAGAGCTCCTGGCTATTAAACTCGCCCTTCAGGAATGGAGAAATCTTCTGGAGGGAACGGAGACCCCCATTTCGATCTTTACTGATCATAAAAACTTACTTTACATTGAGAGTGCACGTCGCCTTGGGGCGCGTCAGGCTCGATGGTCTCTTTTTTTCTCGAGATTTAATTATCTCATATCTTTTACATTCCTGGTTCAAAGAATCAAAAAGAAAAGAGGTTGGGGCGCTCCCTATTTGTATAGGCTTGTGATGTTGCCTGTGTGGTAGTGTGTAACCAAAGAAAGGGTAGTGTATACTTGCCCTTGTTGTTTTCTGCAGCTGGACCAGTAGAGAAGATAAAGCCCGGGATCTTCTTGTAGTTGCAGTGGAGGTGGAGGGTTGGTCAGCGCACGGGATTTTGCTCGCTCGAAAGTAGATATCAAGAGTAGTGATAGGAAGATATGGAAAACGGTAAATAGTGTTTTAGAATCGAACGGTACAATACAGCCAAAAGAACTTTGGAATTAAAAATGTATGAAAAATATTTTTAAAAAAGCTTAAAAACTATTTGGGAATTAAAGAACCTGGTAATTAAAAGTAAAAATATATAATGTATAAACTATCTAAAAATAGATAGAAAATCCTTAAATAAAATCCTTAAAAAAATTTAAATGGAATGTGTGTTTTTTGTTTTTGTGAACAGAAGCAGAATATGTGCTATATGGTGGATGACTAACAGGGGTGTTTATAGCCTGTTGTGGTCTGAGGTAACAAAGGGGATAATGGGGCTGGTTAGCAGAGTTTAATGTGCAGTCTTTCCTTCACGGAATGCTGCTAAAACAATAACTTCTCACCCCCTAGTGGCGGCAGTACGTTGAGTTGCTTTCTACCGGGGACCAATAGGAAGAAAAGGGCCGAACTCGGTGAGTGAGCAAAATAAATTATAGATACAGAAAACAAAGTCAAAATAACACTCAAGGCGCCACAGCTTTAAAACAGACCCAGCATCAGCCGATCGTCAGTGAGAATTCCTACCTCACCCGTACAGCTCCCGTGTCGGTCCGACGGCGGGACCGGAAGACGGAGGTCCTCGACCGGTGTCAGAAGGCTGGCTGGGTCCTTCAAGTCCAATGGGGCTCCCCGGCAGGGAACAAACTTAGTTTCGCAAATATGCTTCGTCAGGTTCCTTCGACGAGAAGGAACCTGTACGAAGCATTATGCGAACTCACGCTGTTCCTCCTTTCCGGAGACCCATGGATTTTGAAGGACCCAGCCAGCCTGCGCAATCCGGTGAGACCTCTCTCTTCTCGGTCCACGCCGTCGACGACGACCCGTTGGAGCTTGTAGGTGAGAGGAGATATCACAGTGGAGCACAAGGCTGAGGTGAGGCTGTTTTTAAAGGCCTGATACCGTGAGTGTATTTTAGGACTTGTTTTCTGATCCTAATAAACTTTAGTTTGTCTCACTCACCGATTCGGCCCTTTCTTCCTATTTGGGCCCCCGGGAGAGAAAGCAACTCTCACGTACTGCCCCCACTACCCGGTCGGGTTTGAGAAAGTCTAGGTTTTCTAGCAGCATGTCCGTTGATGGACGAAAGACTCCAGCCATTAACTCTGCTAACCAGCCCCCCCATTCCATCCACTTCTTTACCTACAGACCCAATAAACAGGCTATATAAACACATAACATTTTGTTCAGTACTTACCACATATCAGCCACCACTCACCATATTTGTGTCTTCTGCTTCACAAAAAACAAAAACACACCAAAAAAAACCACAATGCCATTTTACACATTTTATTTAAGGATTTACTGTACAGGATTTCTCAATCTATTTTTCAGCATATTTAATTTATACCTATGTTTACTTTTAAATTAACACAAGGTCTCCTTTAATTCCCAAATAGTTTGAACGCCTTTTGTTTGTTAAACCAATATATTTAAACATTCTGTATCTAATAATTTTATTTGCTGCACTCACCGAGTTCGGCCCTTTTCTTCCATTTGGCCCCGGGAGAGAAGCAACTCACGTACTGCCCCCACTAGGAGGGTGAGAAAGTTATTGTTTTAGCAGCATTCCGTGAAGGAAGACTGCACATTAAACTCTGCTAACAGCCCCATTATCCCCTTTTTACCTCAGACCACAACAGGATATAAACACACCCTGTTAGTCATCCACATATAGCACATATTCTGCTTCTGTTCACAAAAACAAAAAACACACAATTCCATTTAAATTTTATTTAGGATTTTATTTAAGGATTTTCTAATTATTTTTAGATAGTTATACATTATATATTTTTACTTTAATTACCAGGTTCTTTAATTCCAATAGTTTTTAAGCTTTTTTAAAAATATTTTTTCATACATTTTTTAATTCCAAAGTTCTTTTGGCTGTATTGTACGTTCGATACTAAAACACTATACCGTGTTCCAATCTTCCTATCATCTTATCTCTACGTCGAGCAAAATCCCGTGCGCTGACCAACCCTCCACCTCACTGCCAACAAGAATCAAAGGCAGATGCACTTTTCACCTAATTTCCTGTTTGGGACAATTCCGAAGTTATCTCCGAAACAAATCTTCCTCCAAATATATGGTTTTCAGCCGCAACTCTTTTGATACCTGGATCAGTCATGGAGCCCAATCAAATCTAATCTCACCCGAGGGCCGTTAAGGTGCGCGGTCGGCCGTCTGTATGCAGCTCAAGCTTCCTTAAGAAGATCTTGAGTGGGGTCATTCTTATAGAATCAGACGGTCATCCAGGCAGTAGAAGGACTTCGGACCTCATTGGTACCTTTGGTGGCCAACCATGTTGTAGGACATTTCGAGTACGTAAAAAACTTGTCCAATCTGCGCCAGGTAAGACCGCTCTGTAAAAAGCCGTACGGCCTTCTACAACCCCTCTCTATACCAGAAATGCCCATGGAGTCATCTGTCCAGGGACTTTGTGGTGGAACTTCCAAACCTTAAATGGATGAACACCATTTGGTTGTAGCGGATCGTTTTTCAAGCGGCCCATTTCATTCCTCTCATAGGCCTACCCAAATCCTTACCCTGGCAGACATTTTGTTAAGGAAATATTCCCATTCACGGAGTAGTACCTCTTTCCATATATCCGATCGAGGTACAAATTTGTCTCAATTTTGGCGAGCCTTCGCTCGCAGATGGATATCACCCTCCATTTTCGTCCGGGTATCATCCCCCAAATAATGGGCAAAACGAGAGAATGAACAGACTCTAGAGCATACCTCGATGCTTCAATCGCGACAGCCAACAAACAATTGGGTAGATGTTACTTCCGTGGGGCAGAGTTCTCCCAATAACTCTTTAAGAAACAGCTCCACGTTGGAATCCCCTTTTTTTCATTAATATGGTTTTCACCCGGGTCAGCTGCCCATCACCTCAGTTCCTTCCGTGTGTTCCAGCGACGATGGACCGAATCAAGGATCTTCAGGAATCCTGGAAAAGGATCCAAGAGGCTTGAGAGACGCAAACATAGACAAAAGGAACAGGCAGATCGTCACCGTCGTCAGGCACCAATCTTCAAACAAGGGGATAAGGTCTGGCTCTACCTCAAAGAACTTAGACTGAAGACTCCAAGCCACAAGCTGCCAGGTTCTTGGGGTCCATTCTCAGTAAAAGAACAGATCAATTCCTGTTGGTATACCGTCTGAAACACTCCTCCCATCATGGGATACCCTCGTGTTCCACGTGTCACTGCTGAAACCTGTCCCAGAGTCCACGGTTCCATGGACACCGATTGACACTAAACCAGTCATAGTTCGGGGCAGGAAGAGTTTGAAATTCAGTATTTGGATTCCAGGAGGACGAGGGGTTCGGTACAATACCTGGTTACACTGGAAGGGCTTTGGTCCAGAGGAAAGATCTTGGGTACCATACCATCCAATACATGCCCTCAGACTGCTGAGAGGTCTTTCACTCCAAATTTCCCCAAAAGCCATTATTGGAGTCGTCCTGAGGCCTGCTCCTCAGGGGAGGGTACTGTAAGGTCTGGGGAACACCTCTCTCTAAAGCAGTTCCTCCCGCCGACTTTACTTACCCCCGCTCCAGCCTGCCTCCCGCCGCCGCGGGCGGGATCTTCCTGCTCCTCGCTTCCGCGGCGGCGACTGATCTCGCGCATGCGCTAGCGCACGGGCCGGGAACTTTACGTCCTCCCTCAGGAGGAGTTCCCGCCCCCAGCTGAGGCCGCGCGCCCCTCTCCCGCGCGGCGCACACGCCTGATGCGCGTGCACCGCTCACAAGCTGCACATCTAGCGCAGCTGTGGTAAGTGTCTCCCTACCAATCCCTATCTTCCCTGGGGCCGCTCCCTCGTTACTCCCCCTCTCCCTATTGGTCCTTCCTCCTACTTATACCTTGCTCAGCCATTCATTCTTTGGCTAAGCATAGCTTTGTATGACCTGTGTTAACCACGGTCGTGCCTGCCTCAGTTCTCTTTGTCTCTTTAGTGATCCCTTGTGTACCGAACCGGCCTGGCTGTGGATCCGCTCTGGACTTCTACCCTTGTTTGTATCCTGACCTCCTGGACTCCCCGATCCCTTTCCCTCGGTTTGCGGATTCCGACCTAACTCCCGGCTCTGGACCCCAGGCTCTCGGTACCACCTATCTTCTGGAACCTCCCTTCTCGTCTAGCGAGTATCTTACTTTATCTTATACTTCCAGACGCCTATTTTCCACTTTCCAGTGGCTGTGGGTGCAGTTTGTTTCCCATCTCACCTCAGTTTCGGGGTCCCTCCTTTTCCGTGGTGAGCACAGCGTAACAGGTATCAAGTTGTTCATGACTCCCTGACCAAATAAAAATCACATCATCGATGTAGCGGCGCCAGAGCACCAGGTTTGCACCGACAGGGCAGTTGTTTCAAATATAATATTCCTCCCAACTGCCCATAAATAGGTTGGCATAACTCGGTGCAAACTTCTCGTAAGTGCACCCTTTATAGGCTTGGGTGGGATTTGTATTTTTTAAGTTAAGAGTGTTACAGATATTTGCGCTATGGTGGTTTTCTTTTCTCTCCCGAGATAACCCACACATACCAAGTAATTTGGCTGCAGTGCCACAGATTGTGATTTGCCCTCACTTAGTCACGAACATGTGAGTATAAACATTGGAGGTTTATTAGAAATCTATCCACATCAGTTTATTATGCTATCCTATTGGTGTTTTTATTGTATTTTTTTTTTTGCATACATGACTGTCGTCCTTACTCCCTCACCTTTCTGGAACCACTGCATTTGAAGAAACTGGGAAACGTTTTTTTTCCATTGAAGGTTTAGTAGAGGGTTTCATTCCACTTATTTCGAATTTCATGTGTGACACGTCCCATTTTTGGGATTCACGTCACTGGACATATTTTTTATATATATATTCATTCTTTTCACTGTATTAGTGGTTTTTCACTATACAATCACGTTAAATTCACTGTATTTATTTACACACTTCTATATTTTTGGATGTGTGACCACCATTCACATGCACTTCCTTAAAGTGATTTATCATTAAAGTTTGCCTGTTACAGAGCGCCATCCTAGACACTTTTTTTGTCTTGCATTATTGCATAATGCAAAATATACTGATAATATCATGAGATATTGGGTATTTTGTTCAATCTGGTGCTTCAGGGCTTAATGAGCTACAGTTTGAGTTTAAAAATACAATATATTGGGTTTGTAATGAGTCAGGACTTTTCCTGGGTCTGTGCTATTCTTTAATTGGGGGGAGGGGAGGCTGTCACGGATGGCCCATTAATAATGACACATGTTGTTTAGAAGGTCATAAACGATAAGCAGACAGGACTCTGTCAGCCTCAAAGAAAATGTAAACGTCGTTTGGTAGTAGTTTTCTTTTATGGTCATAAAACCGTCAATCTCGCAGCTGTTTTACGACAGCGGTGGGCTCATGTTGTTTCAATTGGGAAAAGATAGTACATAAGACTGAAAAAAGTGAAATAACTGCGCTCAGTGATTGGTGATACATTATATAAATATACCAATGCCCTAAAATAGGTGTAAATATATTTGTGATCAGTTTAAAACAATATTAAAGTGGTTATCTTAACCGATAAGTGTTGTAATAAAAACAGAACCAAGTGGTGAGGCGCATGCACGGTGGCTGACTGAATGGACGTGTGAGCCGTTGGCTCCGTTCACAACCGGCAAATTATTAAATAAAGAAAGCACTAAAACCATGGAGATCCCCCCAAACATATTTTCCCAAGCAGCTAAAAGTGCGAGGATGTCGAAGGTGACGAGATCCAAAAGACCCTCCACAGTCCTAACTGATTATTTTGCAAAAGGAGATGCGGCGCGCGCCAAGGGCCACGAGGGGCCCACACAGAGCGGCACCGACTCAAAGGAAGAGGAGGAAAATGGCAGAGAAAACCAAGTAATGCGGAAATGGAACATGAAGGAATTCAGTCTCGATATCAAACGGTGTCTCCAAACGGAATTAGCTGCACTGCGGGCCGATATTGGTAGCATAGGAGTGCGTACGGACTCCCTGGAGAAAAAGCTGGACTCTACTATAAAAGCCCTGCATAAAACTGACAAGCAGCTGGCCCAAGTAAAGGACACGGTGCGGGACCTCACGGACAGGCATTAGGACTCGGAAAATCACAATCGCCGCAACAACATGCGGCTCGGGGTGCCGGAAGAAGAAACGGATCCAGAGGATTTCCTGGGAAGATGGCTGACACAACTAATGCCTGATAGATCCGAGCAGGACACTCATCTGGACCGGTGTCACAGGGCCCTGAGGTCGAAGCCGCAGCAAGGGACCCCCCCCCCCCCCCCTGCGACTTCATAGCGCGCTTCCACTTTTTCTAAATAAGAGTCTGCCAAATGACCCGCAATGATGCTGCATTCGAGGGCCACAAACTCCAAGCTTACCAGGACATATCCCCCACCATCCTCCTTAAAAGAAGGCAGTTTACCCCCATCACCAAGGTGCTCCGCGATGAGGGGATCCTTTACAGATGGCTATATTCGTTCGGCCTCTTGGTCCCCCGAAACGGGGCCTCACACACACTGAGGCGCCTGGAGGAGGGGGGGAGCTTTCTCACCAAGCTGGGGCTCCATGACAAAATCCCGGAGGACGCAGCTGGAGGAAGAACAGCCCCGGATCCAACTTGGAGGGAGGCGGGAAGAGCCGACAAGAACAGGCAGCCCCGCAGCCCTAAATGAGGAGATGCTGCAGGGACTCAATTAAAAATTCAATTAAACTCTTACCTTTGATGTTCCTGTTGTTGCTGCTGAAGCCCTACAGTTGTGGGCTCTGGAGGGGCCCCGTTGTGCCCTGTTGGAAAAATGCCCCATACTACCTCTTAAGCCCAGCGGTGCACCTCAGAGACTGGCGGCCATCTTGGTTCAGCTCCGGCGGTAGACTGGGATCGAGGAGGAGCCAGATGACGTAAGAGAGGAGGAGCCGGTGACCCTCGAGAGAAGTCCCGGCGGAAAGGGACTGCGTACCTCCAAGATGGTGGCGGGAAGAACCGGATGGGGCGGAGACAGCTATACACACCGGAAGTGCCGAGAAGCGCCGAAAATAAAGGAACTTCCACACATAGCCGGGGAAAGAGAGAGAGGAACGGGGAGAGAGAGGGAGAGGAGTAGATATAGGAGGGAGGAGAGGAAAAGATGAAGTTGGAGGTAGGGGCAAAGGTAGGGGCATAGAGTTAGCAGAGGATAGAGGCAGCGGGGGCAAGAGAGGGGACGCTGGTGAGTTGTTAATGGATTTTTCGATCAGTTGATCTAGTGCTTTAGAAGTTAAAACTTGTTCAGAAATAATAAAGTTAATGCCAAAGATAATGGGATGCCGGCTGAGACTGAGGTCTAGCCATCGCCATGTGTCTGCGTTCTCGGGTTGGGGCAGATGCCCTAGACCTCGAGAAAGTCCTTGGGAGAAGGTGGAGCGGAGCGGCCCTGGTAACAGGAGGAGGACTGGAGGGGGCTCTGTCGGACTCCACCAACCCGAAGGCAAGGATGGGGCAGTGGTCGCAGACCACGGATGCCTTTCCCAGCTTGTTTTCTATGTTTTTCTTGTCTTTTTCCCCTTATGTGTCCCATGTCCCTTGTGTATCCTCCCCATCCCACCCCTTCTCCTGCCTAGGTGGTGTCCCGCAGAAGTTGGGCAAAACGTTGTGCAGTGCAGAGGAACAGAGGCTCCCCAGCGCACGCCAGACACTCCAACTAGAGACACAACAGACGAGAGGTGAGTCTACACATACAGCATGACTCTAACCTTTATTTCACATAACGCTAAAGGGCTGAACTGTCCCCGTAAAAGGAAGATAGCACTCACTGACTACAAAAGAAAGAGGGCTGATATTGTGTTAATTCAGGAAACACATTTTAGCACCACCAGCTTCCCTAAATACTTTGATAAACAGTTAAAACAAGTATATCTGTCTACTGCAAAGGAGAAGAAACATGGAGTGGCAATATTGATTCACAATAGAGTGAGGCTGGTGGTGGATAATGTGAAAACAGACAAGGAGGGCAGGTTTCTTATGCTTACGGGTCCATCAATCAGCAACCAATAACGATTGTCACAATATATGCCCCAAATGGTCATGACCCGACCTTCTTCTCAACAACATTCGCTACCATACGAAAATACAGTAAAGGCGCCCTGATAGTAGGTGGTGACTTCAACACAGTGCTGAACACAACCCTAGACAGATCAGGCTCCCACAGGCCTAGAACAATGCCTCGACCCACGGCCCTGGAACAAGGGCTAAAGGACTTGCAGTTGGTCGATGTCTGGAGGGAGCTACACCCACTAGACAAAAATTACACCTTTTATTCACACCCACATGACTCATTCAGCAGAATCGATTACTTCTTTGTCTCTAGTAGACTGGTCCCAAAGATCGCCCATGCTGGGATCCACGATATTTCGTGGTCAGATCACGCACCCATAGAGCTAATGTGCACACAGATAGGGCTGGACAGGCCAGGAGCAAATTGGAAACGAAACGAATCCCTCTTAAAAATCCCCGAATTGCAGGAGAAGGTTGGAGAGGAAATCAAATGTTGTTTTAGAGAAAATGAAGGAAGCGTTCGTTCCCACATAACCCTCTGGGAGGCGCATAAAGCAACACTAAGAGGGGTATTGATTAGTTTAGAGGCCAAGAAAAAAAGAGAGAGCAACGCGAAAATCATAAAAGAGCAAACAGAACTAAAGAACTTATGGGAGCAACACACGAGTTCCCCAAATTCGGCCACCCTCCAACGAATCAGGGACACCCAGATTAAATTGAATCTCCTTCTTGCTTCCCAGGCTGAGAAATCGTTAAGTTGGTCAAAGAGAAGATTCTTTGAAAAAGCAAACTAGCCAGATACCCTGCTGGCCAACATGATTAACTCTAAAACGAATAACTATAACATACAGGCCTTGCGTTTAGAATCGGGGGGGATTTTGGCCAACCCTAAAAATATTGTAGGGGAGTTCAAGACCTTTTACGAAAAACTATATGATGGGGGAAAAGTGTCCCGATCTGCAGGAACGGACAAGGCCCTAAAAGATTTCTTAAAGGGCTCGAATCTAGTCTGAGCGAGTCAGAGAGGTAATGGGTAGTGACTTCACAATGGAGGCAATAACAGAGGTTATCAAAAACCTAAAACCCTCTAAAGCCCCGGGTCCCGACGGATACTCGAATCTTTACTACAAAAAATTTAGGAAACAATTGACCCCACATCTCCTCCGCATGTTTAACCAGGTTCTCGGAGGTACCCCCTTCCCCCAACACATGCTCTAAGCGTCCATCTCGATAATACCCAAACAGGGAAAAGACCCCCAGGACTGTAGAAGCTACAGACCAATATCCCTGATTAATTCGGACATAAAAATGTATGCGAAACTATTGGCCAATAGATTGGGTCTCATCCTACCCAGACTGGTGCACCCAGATCAAGTCGGGTTTATCCCGGGTCGGCAGTCATCAGATAACACCCGACAATTATTGATCTGATAGAAATAGCCAATTCACGATCAATACCAGTTATGGCGCTCAGTCTGGATGCAGAAAAAGCGTTCGATAGGATAGACTGGCCCTACTTGGAAGCCACGCTTGGAGCATTTGGGATGGGAGATAAATTGATAAAGGCTATATTCGCTCTATATTCGGCCCCGTCGGCTAAGGTTACCCACCAGGGATTTGCTTCAGATCCCTTTCAAATTAAGAGTGGAACGAGGCAGGAATGCCCGCTCTCCCCCCTCCTCTTTGCATTGTGTATGGAGCCATTGGCTGCTCAGATACGTGATAGCAAGGACATCACGGGTATAGACATAGGAAGCCAGCCGCATCAGGTGGCACTGTATGTGGATGATGTTTTCCTGACAATATCTAAACCCCTTACCTCTCTACCAAATTTATTCGATTTGTTGGGGAAATTCAACAGGATCTCCGGATTCAAAATTAATCAGTCTAAATCAGACGCTCTAAATATAAATTTCCCCAAGCACTTGGAGAAATTGATTGCCATAAATTTCAACTTCAATTGGCAACAGAACCACATTAAATATCTAGGCATCAATGTCACTCAGTCATACTACACGCTGTACCAAACAAACTACCCCAGACTGATGCAAACTCTGAGAGGGGACATTGAGAGATGGGCCACTCACAATTTTGTGGATTGGTAAGATCCACTGTGTTAAAAAGAACTTGCTTCCACGCCTTCTATATCTTTACCAAACCCTTCCAGTGCCAATAGGATTGAAGGATTCCCTCTCGCTTCAATATGTGATAGATAAATTTATCTGGGGAGGGAAGAAGGCGAGGGTGGGCAAACAGATCATGCGTAAACAAACGGGGTCAGGAGGGCTAGCGGTACCTTGCTTGTTGTCTTACTACAATGCGGCGCAATTATGCCAAATTGTGCAATGGCACACTAACCCAGACTCAAAAAGATGGGTCGCTCTAGAAAAAGATCTTTGCTCCCCTATGGAGTTGGAACATCTGATTTGGCTTCCCAAAAAGGTGCGGTTAGGCGCCAAATTGCCGCTATCCTCAATGACCAACTCGCTTTCAGTATGGGAGGCCACCAGGCTCAAATGCACATTGACTCACAAGTCATCAGGTATGACCCCACTGTGGGACAATCCACTATTTGCTCCGGGCTGGACCAATGCTGACTTTACAATCTGGAAATATAAAAATATTAATAGGTTAGTGGATCTGTAGGGTAGACGAGGCATACAAACATTTGATTTACTCAAATCCAGCAAAAATATCCCCAATGCTGAGTTTTTCAGATAACTCCAGATCAGAGCATTCTACCAGGCATCTCTGCCCCATATCCCTTTGACGAATTTCGTAAAGCTCTGTCAATCAGGGGCATCCACTAAGGGACTTACATCGCAGATGTACAAGGAAGTAACCGGGTCTAGCGCGACAGTGACGGACAAAACAGGATACATGATTAGATGGGAACACGACTTGGGGAAGATACTAGAATTAGAGGAGTGGACAAAGATTGTGACGGCGACATCTAAAAGCTCCATGTGAACGACCTTAAGGGAGAACGCATATAAGGTTATGATGCGATGGTACCATACCCCCACAAAATTGACAACATTTCTGCCCAGTTACTCCCCATTGTGCCCTAGGCAATGTGGACAGCAGGCAGACCTGTTACACATGCTGTGGTCTTGCCCCAAGATCGTCCCAGTCTGGGAATCGATTAAAGATTGGCTGAATAAGATCCTAGGCAAATCCATACCAATGGAACCATGGCTGTTCCTCCTGAACAGGCCGAATCCAGGGCTTTCCAAAGGCGAAAATAAATTAGTAGCGCACTTTGCGATGGCGGTACGAGGGGAGATTGCAGCACGATGGAAACAAAATGAAATCCCACTATTTGCTAAGATTCGGAATCGGATTTGGTCGGTCTGCCAGATGGAGAAGTTGACAAGTCTGGTCAACGACACTGGTACAAATTTTCTAAAAGTCTGGTTACCATGGCTGGCCCAGACAGACATACCAGGGGGGGGGGGGGGGGGAAAGGGCCACAATTTGGTATTAATAGAGGTATGTGCGTTCTCCCTCAAGACGGCCAAAGGGGGCGAAATGGACTAAGTGGTCCCACTAGAAACGCACATCCAGTGACAGACAGAGACTTGAGTGTAGGTCATAGCCGAAGCGAGGAGAGCACTCTGTCTCCTCGGACGCAGAGAGCCAGCTGACTCAAAAACAGACGCGGAGCCACGGTAGGAGGATCCCACCCCCCCCCCCCATGTCACCCCCCCCACCCCTTCTCTTCCCTGGGGGCTGTGTGTCTGTCTATTTGTCTGCCCTGCTTGTCTGTAAGTGGATGTACCTACATACAACTGAGTTTCATCAATTGCAGGTTGATCCTGTGTTACAACTGTATACTATGTATGTAAACTATGTACGTGACTAATAAAATTTAAGTTGAAAAAAAAAAAAAAAAAAAACAGAACCAAGTGAATAAAATAAAACCTGTTCCATTCACGTGTGTATAGGTGAGGTAACTGCAGCTGTTCAAATAGGATGGCTCCGCAACCAATACTAGAACAAAAAACAAAAAGAGAGAACAGCGCAAGACCTCATAGTGTAGTATATAAAAATTGTATTAAATACATTCAGCAGGTGAGTATTGCACGTACATTAAAATTATAATTAACAGGCATGACATTTTATGGACATGTTACCACAACAGCTAGCAGCGTGGAATTACTCAGGACTCAGCTGGGCTAGGGATGGGATGAGTTCTTGTCTCTCCCCAGGGGTTCTTGAGTTTTTTCTCCCCTCAGATCAGCATTGTCTCACTGGATGGAGGACTGTATTAATCCTTACACAAGACCCGCTGCACGCTGATGCTGTGTGACTCCGTTGTTTTATACACGTTTATGCCGTCACTCAGGATGTCTCGTCCAGCATAGGGAGCTGTAGCGCTGGCAACGTGTGGTGTAGCCTGCTACACGTCAGTGCTCCGCAACGGGCTGTCCGATGCGCGCTGATGATGTCACACAGAGCGGGTTGGAGCAATAAAATGTCCATACACTGACATAAATGTTAGGTAAAGGCAGATTCTTAGACTCCAGGGAATACAAACTGGAACACGTCCTATTCCAACGCGTTTCGTAAATCAATTACTTCGTCAGGGAATTCCTCAAGGAGAGCAGAACTATCCACATTGATGAGCAGCACACTTGGAGGATTTGTATCATTTACCTCTTCCTCCCATACTCTATTTTGTTCAGGCTTGGTTTTAGAGTATCTATGCTTAATTGTGCCAACATTGGGGACATTATCCTGTTAGACATGAGGACACTAATGTCTGCTCATTTGTACCTTGTACTGTGTAGATTTGCATTTTCCTGAGATTGAAGATTTACATGTAGATTAATACATTTATGTCTGTTTAGGGGACCTCATTTGTAAGGTTTACATATTTGTGTGCTTTACTCAGAGATATTAATCCTGGTAGTTGACAGTACACCAGGGTTAGTTGACTTTAGTATACAGCATGTATTATTTGACTTCTGTCTTCTTGCTGATTTTTTGAGGGATGTTTAGGTGGAGGGATATTATATAGGGAAGTACCCCAGACAATTTTAGTTTGTGGGAACGGGCCTCAGGAAGGGGAATCTTTGTCCCCAAAACGGTTGTTGCCTCCCTATAATGTATCACCTTTACCTTACCGTATGTTATAAGTCACCCGTGTTTTACTCTTTTTTTTGTCTACTGCTTTTTCTTTTCCCCCTATGGTTGTTATCCCCCATGTTTTTTCCCCACCTCCCTCACACGCCAGACTTGGGATTTTTTGTGTAGCCCTCTTTTTTCATGTTAGGCTCCCTCCTAGCCTATAATAGGGTTGGCTTATGTTTTACATTTATTGTTTCAATACATTACTGTTAGTTTTCCATTGATTTTTTTGACTCATTTTTTCATTTTTTGAGTGCTGGGAACACTCATATCTATACTGTTTTCTTACATGTTCCATATTTGATGGTTTCTGGGTAGACATTGTGAAGCAAGTTTGATAGTCTACAGAAAACTGCAGTGAAGAACTGTTTTAAGTGATGGGCAACGTTTAAAACATAGTCCCACACTTTTACAGGTATATGATATTCCAGCTTAATTAACAGATTTAACAGAAATGTTCAAATATTCTACTTTTTCATCTTGACATGCTATATGTTTATTTTCACAGGGTTAAGAGTTCATGAGGTGAGGATAAACAAACATAGTTCAAATCTATCATATGATTCTGTACAATGGAAGAGAACACTGTGGAATGTCATCTTGAAGAAGAAAATGGCAGGAGCCCATGCAAAGCAACCAATCAAACAAAGTCTCCCAAAACCTCATGCAAAAAATCTACTTTACTTGGAAGACAAATTTTCATAAACACTAATCCAGTAGAGCATAAAGAGGCACAAAATGCATCTGGGGCAAATGAGTCATCTAAGAAAAGGAAGAGAAAAAATGTGCAAATAAAGAAACATGAGCAAACAAAAAGTTATACATTTCGTAAAAGTGGCAAAAAGTGTCCTGAAATATCAGGATATAAAATTAAAAATAGAACCCTTGCAGAAAAACGATTTGGATGTACTGATTGTGGAAAAAGCTTTACTCGCAGGTCATCTCTTGTTACACACCACAGAATCCACACAGGAGAGAAGCCATTTGTTTGTATTGAATGTGGTAAAAGCTTTACTGATAGCTCAAATCTTGTCAAACACCAGAGAACCCACACAGGAGAGAGACCCTACGCGTGCACGGAATGTGGGAAAACCTTTACAGATAGCTCCAATCTTATTGCACATCAGAGAGCCCACACTGGGGAGAGGCCTTATGTATGCAATGACTGTGCAAAGAGCTTTACTCTTATTTCAAATCTTGTTACTCACCAGCGAGCTCACACAGGTGAGAGGCCGTATGAATGCACTGAATGTGGGAAAAGATTTTCTCGCAGTTCACATCTTGTTACTCACCAGAGAGCCCACAGAGGAGAGAGGCCATATGCATGCAGTGAATGTGGGAGACGCTTTACTCAGATCTCAAATCTTATTGCACATCAGAGAGCCCACACAGGACTGAGGCCCTATTCGTGCACTGATTGTGGAAAAAGTTACACACAGAGATCAAATCTTATTGAACATCAGAGAACCCACACAGGAGAAAGACCCTATATCTGCACTGAGTGTGGAAAAAATTTCAGTCAAAACTCAAGTCTTATTAAACACCGAAGAGTACACATGAAAAATGTTAAGCGAGAGCAGATAGAGGAATCGAGTGAGAAAATAATTGTTGACTGGAATACTTGATAACAGATATTGACCAGACAGTAGAAAAAAACAGTTGCATTTTGTTTGGTTTCTTCTTGTTCTGCTTTATAGAAGAAATACATGAAGCAATCTCTCATAACTACCCAGGATATCCATACTTGAGAAAAATGCATAGTAAAAAAAATGTCTCTAAAGGAACCAGAGATTGATGCAGTCTATGTGCAGACAAACTGACATAATTGCCACATTGGCAGTTAAGTCACTTGACTGGTTCTCTGCCTGATATTCTTTATGATGGTTCATCTCTCCTTCACCCTCATATTTGTGTAGTACAGTATTGTATTTGCTTTGATTTACAGCTAAATACCCACAATGTATGTTGCTTTCCCACTACTGGTTCTCATAAATGTTAAAGAAATGTCTTCATCTATATTTTAAATGAAAAGCACTATTAAATGTTAATGTTGTAGGGCCTTCATCCATAATAGTTGTTATTGTTAAGTAATGGACACACATAATCCAAAATTGCCACATTTTTGTGTGTGACCTCACTATTAAGTACGTAAGTTGCATTGATAATGCAATTTAAGACACCTCTAAGGGCAGACTTATATTTACAATTTTCCATATATAATATATCAAATATAAATCAGTACTATATGTAATTAAGGTACTTAAAGGAAAGTCTGTGATAGATCCACAAGCGAGCCAAAAGAATTGCGTTATAGGTGCACACCTGGGCAATTTATAACATAACCTTTAATGGATAAAATAAACAGACTTAGTGTAACATTTGTGCAGTGGACAGAAAATCAAATGGTAACATATTGTGACAAACACAGGACACCCTTTATCTAAATCTATAGTTAAGTAGAGACGGGTACAACTGTGTAACCTACATTGGAAAATATGCTAGAAGCAGGAACAAGGTACATTATGTGTGGTTGATTTCAAGTGCTGGTTGTTTAAAGTGTGTGCAGTTAGAACCAGAAGCAGTGCTGGTTGTTTAAAGTGTGTGCAGTTAGAACCAGAAGCAGTGCTGGTTGTTTAAAGTGTGTGCAGTTAGAACCAGAAGCAGTTTGAACAAGGAAGCGGTTAACCAAGGTATAGTTATTGAAGTACAGTTTACTGTTAGTACTTCTAAACTTTATAGTTGCTAGAATGAGCAGGATTGAAAATGCCACTCAATGCACATCTTGCCACATGTATGTGCACTTGGAGCAGCTGTTCCAAGGAGCATACCGCTGTGAAAAGTGTGAGCGGGTGGTCTCTTTAGAGTCAGAGATTGCTGATCTGAAGAGGCAACTTGCAATATTGAGGGACATTGGCAATCTTGAAAGGGAATTGGAGCTCAATGAGCAGGCCCTTGCTTCGACTAGTGGTGCCGATGGTGGCGCTGTTAGTGAGGAGCAGATAAGTAGCTTGGTTGCTGTTAGTGAGGAGCAGGTAGGTAGCTGGGTGACTGTTAGAAGGGGAAGCAGGGGCAATTGGGAGAGGCAGGCCGTTTCTGAGCTGACACATCCCAATAGATTTGCCATGTTGAATGAAGATATTGGGAATATTGGGGCAGAAATGGCAAGGCTGGGGGAGACTAATTCCTCTAGCAGCCAGGGGAATAGTTCCTCCAGCACAGTGGGGACTCGGGATGCTCAGATACAAAGAAAGATTGTGGTGGTAGGGGACTCCATTATTAGGAAGGTAGATAGGGCAATCTGTTGCCAGAACCGCATGAACCGAACAGTTTGTTGTCTCCCGGGTGCTCGGGTTCGGCACATTGCGGATCGGGTAGACAGATTGTTGGGGGGGCTGGGATTGACCCGGCAGTCTTGGTACACGTTGGCACCAATGACAAAGTTAGAGAAAGATGGAGGGTCCTAAAAAATGATTACAGGGATCTAGGCCAAAAGCTTAAGGCAAGGACCTCCAAGGTAGTATTTTCTGAAATACTACCAGTGCCATGCGCTACCGCAGGGAGACAGTCAGAGATCAGGGAGGTTAATGCATGGCTAAGAAAGTGGTGCAGGAAGGAGGTGTTTGGGTTTTTAGAGCACTGTGACTCCTTTTCTGAGAGTGCCATCTATATTCTAGGGACGGATTGCACTCAATGAAGGGGGATCTTCTGTGCTAGGGGGGAGAATGCTAAAAAGGTGGAGGAGATTTTAAACTAGGATGGAGGGGGGAGGGGAATGAAACAGATAATGAACTAAATGGAATAGATGAGGATACAAGGTTGTATGGAGGGTAGAATGGGGGCGAAGTGCAAGTTGACAAGCAGTCATTTACCATATTTTACCATAGTAAATACAGATAATACTAGAAAAACTTCTAAGACTAACAAAGTGGGGCGCAGAAAGAAAGGAGGCAGATAAGATAATAGTACAGGTGAAAAAAACTGAAAAGCATGCTTGCTAATGCAAGAAGCCGAAGATAAAATGGGAGAGCTTGAATTAATGCTGCAAGGGAGGAAGTATGATATCATAGGCATTATTAAACATGGTGGGATGAAAACTCATGACTGGACAGTTAATTTAGAGGGTTATCTTTTTTTGGAGGATCGAACAAATAGAAGGGGGAGGGGAGTATGTTATTATGTTTAAACCGGATCTAATACCATTATAATAGGGATGATGTCTATGAAGGGAATGATGAAAACGTAGAGACTTTGTAATTAGAAATTAGCAGTGGAGGTAAAAGTATAAAGAAAATGTTTGTGGGAATATGCTATAAACCACCAAATATCTGTGAGATTGAGGAAGCTAAAATACTTTTGCAAATGGGGAAGGCATCAAAACTGGGTCATGTTTGCATAATGGGGGATTTTAATTATCCAGACATAGACTGGGGCAATGAGATTAGCGTTACAACAAAAGGGAACAGGTTTTTGGGGGTGCTTAAAGACAATTATATGACCCAAATTATTGAGGAACCAATCAGGAGAGGGGCAGTTCTGGATTTGGTTATATCAAACAATGTAGAAGTAATAACAAATATTCAAGTGCTGGAACATTTGGGTAACAGTGATCATAACATGGTCTCATTTGAAATAAATTATCAAAAAACAGATTACTTGGGTTCAACAAAGACCTTCAACTTTGGAAAGACAGATTTTTTTTTTCAACTTCAAATTTTTTTATTGGAGAAACAAAATCGTATCACAGCCCATTGCATACAATTCTCCAATTTTTTTGTTCTAACAAACGTATCATCTATACATAAACTAATTACTACCACGGACAATACCATTACAAACCAGACGAACCAACCATCGGACAAGGGGGGTACGGGCGGGGAGGGGGGGGAGGGAGGTGGGGGTAGGCCGAGTGACTCCCAATCACCAAGAGCTCTCCTGCTCTAGCAACCTCCAGCCGTCCTGCCGCCGTGCTTCTTTTGTGACCACCGTGTCTTGCTCACGATCTTCCATATAACCGGGGTGCTGTCTCTAGTTGGGGCTGTCAACTACCCGTACGTCCCTACGTGGTGTCAGGTCTCTGCCCCCCCCCAAAGGAGAACGCATCTAGAGCTATCAAAGAAATCTTGCCATGGCATCTACCCCTGGGATATCCTTCTGTGCCAACCATGGCGCCCAGACTTTTAGGTAATGTGTGCCGGTGTCATTAACTAGACTTGTTAACTGCTCCATCCGACATACGTGCCAAATTCTGTTTCTAATCTTTGGGATAATTGGAACTTCTGGTTGCTTCCATAATGCTGCGATCTCGCATCTTGTGGTTGCGAAATGCGCGATCAATTTATGCATCGCATTCGACTGTCCCTGGATCCGCCTGCCCAAGAGGAACACCCACGGGTCGAGGGGGATCTCCCAACCGAGAATCCGCTGTAACCAATCTCTAATCTGTTCCCAAATCGGGACCACCTTAGGGCAAGACCACAGCATGTGTCGCAGATCTGCCACCTCCCCACATTGCTTAGGGCAGAGCGGGGAGTAGCCCCTAACAAATTTGGCCAGTCGAGCTGGGGTGTAACAGTGTCTCTTGTAATCTTGAGGGAGCAGCCCCTTCATTTAATCAATGGGATTAGGTTGAACCTTAACGACTGCATAACCATATTCTTGCGCAACCTTTAACTGTGGACGATTCCCCTAGGTCCTCTCTCTCTCTCTGTTCTGGAGGATCTAGGGCTTTATGACCAAATGGGGTCTGGGGACGAGTTCTCCGGTCCTGCCTCAGTAGGGGCCTCTTCCAGGCCGAGCTTGTGTAGGAAGGTGGGTCCCTCCTCTGGTTCTCTCACCGTGAGAGCTTTGCCTCCGCGGGTGACCAGAAGGCCGAAGGGGAAGGTCCACCTATACCTGACCCCCTTTTCCCTCAAAACCTTGGTAATAGGCAGCAGGTTTCTCCTGCGGGCGAGTGTTACTGGGGACAGGTCCTGGAAGATTGTCAGCTGCGACCCCTCAAACTCCACCACTGTGAGGGGTCTTGTTTTTTGCAGGACTGCTTCTTTAGATTTGTAATAGTGCATATGAAGCACTATGTCCCTGGGTTGCTCGTTGTGGAGCGGTTTGGCCCGCAGGGCCCTACGGCATCTATCCATAGCAAGACTGTCTTTTGGGCTGTCAGGGAGCAGAGTTGCCAGCCATCTTGAGATGTAGTCCTCGCAGTCCAGCACACTCTCCGGGATCCCTCTGATCCGCACGTTATTCCTCCGATCCCTATTCTCAGAGTCCTCCTGGTGCTCCCTGATCTCATTTATTTGGGCTTGAAGGTCATCTGTTTTTTTGTCTTGTCTCCTGATCGCCCGAATGGATTGATCCACTTTAGTTTCCAGGACGCCTGTCCTTTCCCCCAGACCGGTCACTTCTTTTTTGAGTTCCCTGATTTCTGCCTGTAGCATAGCCTTGAGGTCTGTGTATAGCCTCGTAAAGTCGCATTGCCTGACTGGCATTAGCGCTTGGCTATCCATCTCCTCTTCCTCCCCGTCTGGCTCCGTCTCCGATCCAGCATTTGAAACCGGCGCCATTTCTGATCCTGCGCCCCCCAGCCGAGCTCTGCCGAAATATTCCGGTAGTCCCTTCTTGTTAGCTGATTTTGTGCCTTTTTTTGACATCTTGGCTGTAGGGGGATAGACTAGTGGGGTTTGGTTGCGTTTTCGCTGCAATTTCAGTGGTTTTGCTTGCGTTTTATTTAAAGCGGGACCAGGAGCATTTGGTTTATGCGACCATACTCCTAGCCGTCGCGCATGCGCCTCGGAAAGGCAGATTTTAATAAACTGAGGTCTAATCTGGGATGATGTTTTTGCAGGGAAAAATGTAGAAGATAAATGGGCAGTCTTTAAAACATTGTTAGAAAAGCACACTTAGGGCCTCATGCAGAGAGCAGCGCTATTTGCAATCTCGCCATTTTCTGGAGAAAATCGTGCTAAAAACAGCTGAAAATGGTGAGTTAGGAAAAAAGCGCCATTTTTTTTTTCTATTTCAAAATCTCGCCACACGGCTGGCATGAAACTACATCTCGCCAGTCTGAAAAATATCCGAATTCAGAAAGGCACGCTCGCCATCTAGCGGCTGTTTTTGGCGCGATTTTCGTCAATTTTCTCCGCCAACTAAAGTTGGCAAGAAGCAGGAGGTCGCCGGCTATAGGGGAAAAAAAAAATGCGCGATTTTTTTTTTCCCCTTTCAGCTGCGCGCATCTCCTCATTTACAATTCTCCACATGCAGTAATGCCTCTGCGAGGTGAGGCGGTGCTCCCTGCCTCTGCGAGGTGAGGCGGTGCTCTCGTGGGAGCCGGCCACACGTGGGATGAGGTGGGGGGGACAGTGGGAGCCAGTCACATGTGGGATGAGGTGGGGGACAGTGGCAGCCGGTCACACATGGGATGAGGTGGGGGATGACGACAATGGGAGCTGATTACACGTGGGATGAGGTGGCTCAGTGCTACTGTATGTGACCTGGAGTAGATTGCTGTAGGCCAGATATACTAAGTGCTGCTATTCATATGATTGGGCCAGAATGTTTTATGGAGTAGCGCTGATTAGTAATATTGCCTTATATCAGGGGGGAGCAAACTTTTTCAGCCGAGCTCCCCTTTTCATCCATTAAATTTCTCGGGCCCCCCCTGCCTGATGTAATCAAAATCAAATGAAAAAAAAAAACCTTTATTAAACGGTATACAATGTAAATACAAATACGTCTAAATACTGTGACAGAGTCACTGACTCTGTAGGCTGGAACAGGACAATGTTTCTCTGGGTGAGGGATATGTGACAGTCA
Source organism: Ascaphus truei (assembly GCA_036426205.1). NCBI lineage: Eukaryota > Metazoa > Chordata > Amphibia > Anura > Ascaphidae > Ascaphus > Ascaphus truei. The sequence goes on from CM071586.1 coordinate 8,668,688, forward strand.
CTGACTTAGTAGGCTGAAACAGTGAATTTAGAGATGCTGCAGCCAGTCCACAGAGCGTTAATCTCCTCACAGAGAAAGAGAAGCAGCTGAAAACTGATTAATCAAGAGCTGGGTTCCACAGAGAAACAATGAAGTGCTTTGAAAGACACAGGAAGCTGCGGTACAGAGAGACTGCTTTATTCCACAGAGAGAGGGGAAGTGGAAGTTCTCCCAGCTGGGGAGAGTCTGGCTGTATTTGACCATAGGACTGAAAGAAGCAGGCCTGCGGGGTCCAGCTGGGAACCACACCCAGGATAAAGACAAGGACTAACAGATAAGAAAACCCCTTTATTTGTTCTGTACAGAGACTGTTACTTTCCTCCAGATACCAGGGGCATGTTTTGGGCTGACAACCAGCTTAGCTGGCGGCCCCGTTAGTAAGGGCCACCACAAAGGTCAGTTAGTTTCCCTGACAGGGATAGGATTTTATTTCATTATTTTTGTGTTTTTCCTTAAAGGGGCAGTAGCCCCAAATGCTTTGGTTGCTGTTTGGTGGCAAATAAACCACTAACGTTAAAACTTAATACAGCATCTAGCGTCTTACTGACCCTGCCGTGAGGCCGTCTTGCCACAGGTGGTGTCAGAAGTGGGATGCTACGCCTCTGGGGGTCAGCAGATGAAGATATGTGAAGGTCATGAACCCAAACAGAAAACAAAAAAAATTATTTTGCTGAAGCAAGTGAATTTGCAGCTAGCAAGTGCTGTGTGTAAAGTTTGTCCTGTCGAGTATAAAAGAAAGTGAAAATGGATTTTTGCAAAGATGTTGCCCTAAGAAGAATCCACGATGTTCAAATATTGTAAAGCAAGTACAACTTGCGTGTGTTGTGCAAAGTCTGCCCCGTCGGGTGTGGGGGAAAACAAACGGGTTTTTTAAATGGCCGCCGTCAAACGTCCATTTTGCAATGAGCTTAATCATACAAAACAGTGTCCCTTCAGGCCATACGATAATGAGGGTGATGATGACGACTGATGTGGCCCCGAGAAGAGAGCCGTACCCGCAGATGAAAGCTGCAAAAGTGACCAGTGTCCAGAGCGCAGGACCCCATACCCTTGGAGTCAGTGACCAGGAATTAGGAGCCATGCTGGCTAGAAGGAAACCAGGTGACTTTTTAAAGGAGACAGTATGCTGGGCCTATCATGAACCAGGTCACACGGGGGAAGTGTGTCCCCAAATTCTCAAATATAAACAGTGGCAACAGGAGCAGCACAATGAATATTGTCTCCCACAGCTGCAAAAGCAAACTACGCCCTGTGAGCACAAGCAAGATGTGGAAGCTGATAGCGATGTGTGTGCCTAGTACCACTAATATCTCTGGAGCTACTAAAGCAAAGCGAGAGAAGAAAAAGGAAAGTATTTCTCAAGTCACAGAGGAAGTGACCAAACCACTTGAGCCAGTGATATCAGGACAACGTCAGAAAAGCGCCGAGATGTGCTGTAGACCGTAGTGAAGGGTGGAATCGTTACGGAAACAGAGGCAAAGAAAAAGGAGGCGCGAAGGGAAGCTGAATCCTTGAGCCAGAATAAAAAGGCTTTAATTTCTACACTTCAAACTGCCCGTCATGATTATGAAGTTCTGCAGGCGGAATTGGATAAGGAGCTCGAAGTCTCCCTGAAAGAGATACACCTCCTCAACACAGGGCTGACACTCACGCCATGAGGTCGACACTATCTGCAAAGTGGTTTGTGAACTGAAGGATGCTGAGGAAGAGATCCTGATTCGTTTTGAGACTATAAAAAGGGCAAATACAACTCTGAGACAGGAAAATTCAGACTTGACTAACCAGGTCAGAAAAGGAAATAGAGTTAAGCCTTGCTCTGAATCAGCTGACGGAGGTGGAGTCGCGACTCAACTCTAAAGAAGCTGAACTAGCAGCCGCACTGAGTGAAAGAAGAAATACAGAAGGACAGCTTCAAGACCTGAGGAGGGACCTGGAGTCTGAGCGTACTGGCCGCAACATGGCAGAGATACAAAAGCGTGACCCGGAGGAGGAGCTCGAGGCTCTGAAGACCGAGCAGGACGCTACGTTGGACTGTACTGTTGCCCAGTAGGAGGTTTCTCAGATGAAGCTGGAGAAAAAGGCTACAAACTTAAGACAGACACTTGGGTCACGGAAGCAGTAAATGGTAAAGATGGCGGTACAATTAAGACAAAAGGAAGTAATGCACAGGTGTCTCCTCTACAGGAAAAGGTATGGGCCCAGTCCAAGCGTCCGTATCCTACAGGAACTAATGCCCGCGATGACAAGGGTACAGTGAGAGCCGGGGACACCACTCAACTGCAAAAAGAGATTATGATCTTTGAGCCGCCTGAACGAGTAACGCGCCCCGGTAAACATGACTGCAGTGCCCATGGGACCCAATGTAGATTCCTTGCTGTGAGGGCAACCGCTGTGAAGAAACAGTCGCAAATGGGACGGAAGGGTATCCGTGATCGTAAACTAAAAGACTTCACGGATTGTTCAATGGTACTCCCGTCGGAGTAAGTTAATGAGTCAAGAAAGAAAGGCTCAAATCTTCAAGTCTTTCTACTGTAAAAGAGAAGTGCCATGGAGCGCATTTGGAGTTGATGATAACTCCGCAAGTGATGAAGACAAGTCCGTCGACTGTGAAAGAGAAGTGCCATGGAGTGTACTTGGTGATGAGAACTCCGTAAGAGTTGTAAACAAGTCTGTCGACTGGGAAAGAGAAGTGCCAGGTGGTGAACTTGGAGTTGATGAGAACTGCACCAAAATTAAAGTACTGGAGCTAAGTAATGCTGAGCCAAACATAAATCGCAGCGCGAGTGACACGAACAAGGAGATCACGTGACGTGTGGAAGCACTCAAGGCTAAGCAAGGGAAGGAAGAGGTATCTAAATACCAGTCTTCAGGCCCAGAAGGCCTGGTAATTGTTCCAAAGAAAAAATGCCTGAATAGGAAGTCAAGAAAAAAAAAAGGGGGGTGACGTCGGACGTTTCCAACAAAGATGCTGGTGCACGGGAATGGTGCACGGGCCGCTCCACAGGACAATGTTTCTCTGGGTGAGGGATATGTGACAGTCACTGACTTACTGTAGTAGGCTGAAACAGTGAATTTAGAGATGCTGCAGCCAGTCCACAGAGCGTTAATCTCCTCACAGAGAAAGAGAAGCAGCTGAAAACTGATTAATCGAGCTGGGTTCCACAGAGAAACAATGAAGTGCTTTAAAAGACACAGGAAGCTGCTGTACAGAGAGACTGCTTTATTCCACAGAGAGAGGGGAAGTGAAAGTTCTCCCAGCCAGGGAGAGTCTGGCTGTATTGGACCCTAGGACTGAAAGAAGCTGCACTGTGGGTCCAGCTGGGAACCACACCCAGGATAAAGACAAGGACTAACAGATAAAGGGTTTTTCTTATTTGTTCTCTACAGAGACTGTTACTTTCTTCCAGATACCAGGGCATGTTTTGGGCTGACAACCAGCTTAGCTGGCGGCCCCGTTAGTAAGGGCCACCATAAAGGTCAGTGAAAGAACATGCCCTGCCAATTGGAAAAAGGGCTGGAGTCCTTGTGACTGGATACATACACACTGCACCCTGCAGTTTTCCCGGGAAGCTTTGGAACCACGCCCTGGCACTGCTGATCTCCAACCTGGTAGAACGTACGGATCCGGGAAACGAAAGAACGAATACACAGACAATGTTTCAATCCTTGCGCCTCAGTTTATTAAGCATAGGGTAAAGATTTTTATACAGAAAAAAGAAAGGTTTGGTTAGAGGCGTAACGTAGGTGTAACCTGGGTGTGGCTTAGATTAGAGGCGTGATTTAGGGGTAGGACATATTAGTGGAATGATCTTGGGGCTTAATTCTCCAAATACAGGCACTGTCTGAATACATAGCCCATTCATTGTCTGTTATCAAAAACCTTGAATTTCTCTAGCAACTATGTTAGATGATTTTACCTCACTCAGAGAACCAGTCTATTGTTTATTAAAACAGCAGGAGGCTGACAACATAAAAAGTATCTTAGCAAAATCATGAGCAGATAGGAAGTGTAATTTGGCAGAAGCTGAATACATTTGAAATTATATTTCAGCAAATGCTGACTACATAATCTTAACAGGTCATTACAGACAAAATGGATGGTTTAACACAAATGCAGATTCTGGGCCTTACCTACTGCCCCTAGCAGTCAGTTTGTCTCCCTGACAGGGATAGGATTTTATTTCATTATTTTTGTGTTTTGCCTTATAGGGGCAGTAGCTTCAATGCTTTGGTTGCTGTTTGGTGGCAAATAAACCACTAAAGTTAAAACTTAACACAGCGTCTACCGTCTTACAGACAATGCCGCGAGGCCATCTTGCCACAATACTTACATACATCAACATTTTTAAAACAGTTAAACATTACAATTTAAGTGGTTGTTTTTAGTAGCATGGCTTGGGTCGGCTCATTTTATCTATGGCTGGGATTATGGTGCTGGCGGCGCTGCATGTAGGCACTTGTGCGCGCCCGGCAACCACTCTGCTATATTTTCTTATGGGAGCTACACCCGTGCCTGCGCGCCTAGAGGCCGAGAGAAGCGGTGACGCGGCAGCGTTTTGAAAATAAAACATATTTTGAATTTTCAGGCGGCTGCCGCGTGACTGTGCACGTGATCTGGTTCAGCCAATAAGAGCGAACCAGCTTCGTGATGCGTCCGCCACGCGTCTACAATCTCCTGCAGCCAAGTACACAAATCGCTTGGCTGCAGGAGTGCGCGGAGGTGCGCTCGTTTGCACGTGGACTGTCAATATCACAAAGGCAATCCATTTGGGTGCATTCATTCACCACTTTGCCACCTCCCTGCCCTTTTCCCCCTTTTTTGTTCCTTCTCCCATTTGCCTTTTCCCCCTGCTCTTTAGCCTTCCCCAGTGTCACCCACCCTCCTACAGTACCTACCAGTCTTATTTATTTTTCCGTTTTTAATGTTTTTTTTTCTTTTTTCATAGTATTATTTTATTGCATTCAAAGTACTGTAACATTTAGATAGCTGCAGCTGACCCTTTCAAATCTCAGCTGTGCAGAGGGTCACAGCAAATCAGGGTGCCAGCGGAGAGCAGGACCAGAGAGTTATTACAGGACAGACACTGGGAGGGACATTCAGCGATACCACGCTGCTTCGTGCCCCTCCCCTGCCGTCCTACTGCAGTATAGTGCAAATAAAGTCTTTAAACCAATTGTTTGACAATAAATGCAGAGGTTTCCTGCGAATGGAGACTCACGTGGTTCTAGTAATAAAGATGCATTTCAAAAACTGCTGTTTTTGGCTGGACTCAGATGTGTGATGTGTGATGGTGTGTAAGGACTTCCACTTGGATGCAGTGACTTCTCTCAGATGGTGTCATTCGTGGAAAGATGTAAGCAGAGAAAGCCAACAATAGTGTAATATTGCAAAGGAATAACAATCTTTTATAAACATTTAAACATGAACACTTACATTGTGTCCTAGTAATACAGACACACAAAATGGCATGGCGTGCGCTCCACTCCGTTCGCTGCTGCCTCCTTGTCCTCCGTGTCAGACATCTCAGATCCGATACGTCACTTCTAGTTAGTGACGCACCTTGGATCGCGGGGAATCCCGATTGCAGGAGGATCTCTGGGGGCGGAATCGAAGTCCTCTGATGCGCCTCAGCAAACCATAGACTCCACACGTTTCGCTGGTAAAGCTTCGTCAGGAGTCATGGAGGGGGGGGAGAGGGGGATGGAGGGGGGGGGGAAGGGGAGAGAGGAGGGAAGGGAGAGAGCAGGGTGAGGGAGACAGACAGAGGAGGGAAGGGAGAGAGAGCAGGGGGAGGCAGACGGGGGAGAGAGGGAAGGAAGAGAGAGAAAATGGAGGGACACACTCAGAGACACACACAGACAGAGACACTCACATACACACAGAGACACACACACTCACATACACACACACACTACACAGAGACACATACGCTTGGCGCTTAGCGCGCTTACCTCTGTGAATGGGAATCCCCCCGTTCATGCTGTGCACACTCTTGCGCGGGTACGCACGCTCTCCCAAGCTTTGTGCTAGGTGAGACGAGAACTATACTTTCGGCCTCAATGGGACAAGAGAGAAGCAGGATAGGCGGAGAGATGTGAACGTGGGGGGGCGGAGAGGAGGGGAAGGGGGGGGGGGGGGGGGAGGGGAGGAAAGGGGGGGAGAGAGGAGGGAAGAGAGAGGAGGGTGAGAAAATGGAGGGACACACATACACTCACAGAGACACACACACAATCACAGAGACAGCCCCGATCCAGCCAAGGACACGCCCCCCCCCCCTCTCTAAAAATATTGCAGGACAGCAGAACACTCACGCCGGCCCCCTGTCCCCTCGCATCAACATTTTCGACCGCCTGCACCGCCCGCACACACCCCAGTTTGCGCACCCCTAGTCTTGTGCACGCATACGCACCGGCACACAGAACACACACGCTTCCTAGCTCTGTCGCCGCATTTCCAGATTCCAAACAAAGCTGGTTTCTTCCTCCTTGTGTTGGGGAGGGGGCTTGGCGAGCCATAAAGAGCTGTAAAACAAATATATAATCACTGCGCTTCTCCATGTAAAGAGCATGCAGTGAAGAAACTGGCCATACAAAAGTGCAAAACAGAAAGGGAATCCCTGCGCTTCTCCCAAAGGGATAGCAATCAATGGGGAATATAAATAAATGTATGGTGTAAATACCTATCAGAAAAAAGGAGACTTTTGGTATACACCCTTTGATCAAATAATGCCAAGCCTGCTAACCACGTCAAGGTAAGTCTCAATAGCAGGTCCCTACGCTAAATGCATACCGTAAAGAGCTGACATAGCTCACAAAATGTCTTAAGTTGGGCCCAGCACCGTCAAAGTGAACAGGCAGAGGGAGGAGTTGGCCCCAGCAGCCGGAACACGGAACTTCCAGCGCCAGCCAATGAGAGCCACATTTAGCTGCTTAAAGACCAACATTCGACTCGTGAGTCACAAGTTACCAACCCCTGGCCTGGGAGGACATTATTAACAGTCCCAATGCATGATGTAATAAATGATCAGAAACGTTCTTTCCGTGCAAAAAAAAATGGTCTTATTTGTAATTCTTTGAAACTTGAACGCCCTAAATAACCAACCAGAGGAACATGACTTTAAACAACTCTGACAATGAAAGAGGTGTATGGGGTGACTTGTAATGGGACAACCTTCTGGAGACATTTCGTGAGCTTCGGCAGCTCTTTACGGCTCGCCGAGCCCCTTCCCCAACACACAGAGGTTGGAGGGAGTCACGCAGAGGAAGAAACGAGATTTGTTTGGAATCTGGGAATGCGGCAACAGAGCTAGGTAGCGTGTTTGTACCGTGTGCCAGTGCTTCTGCGGTGTACATCCCCCAACTGCAATTAGATCTGGGTCGGCCGAGAAAAAGTCCATAACGGATGGCGGGTCTGGCTATTTCGTGGAACTCATCATGTTCCTATCTCCAATAGCACCTCTCAAATTCCTTTCAAGCATCGTTTGCTGACCCTACCCATTGGGATCACCTCTACCTTCACCTCGGCCGCATATGGTGATATTACCTACACTATGAAATGGATGTCCGGCAATCCATTCCACTGTCACACTACGGTTTACCTGAACTTTGAACCTTTGTATTTGGTTGTGTATGACTGTGTTACACTGTGTATCAGTGTATTTGGTTTTGTGTATGACTGTGTTACACTGTGTATCAGTGTATTTGGTTATGTGTATGACTGTTACAAAGTGAATCCTTTTGTTACTGTATCTATTACTGTACAGTGCTACAGTATGTAACTATCATGGTGTACTAGCATGATTTGTTCTGTGTATCATTGTGTTACAGTGTATATCACTGTTTCACTGTGTGTCTGTGATGGTGAGGGGGTAACCAGGCTCAATAATAAAAGAAAAAAGTTAACTTGGTTACCCTGATCTGTGTTTTGGGTTCCTAGAGTGTCAGCTCTTGGACCCGGCTGTACTATATGCATTACTGTGACTGTGTGTAACTTATGCGACAATAAAGAATTTTTGTCTTTTTGCATTTCCAGGAGTGCAAGCAAGCAGATTGCTAGGCTAGGAGTTTCAGGGTGCGTTTTGCGTAGGTTAACACAGGTACGCTTGTGAGAGCGTGGGGATAAACTTCGCTCAAACGTGGTAAAGAGGGTAGGTGTGTATTGGACAAATGAAAAATCCCAAACAACTAAAAAAGGGTGGTGCACACTGGTTAAGGTAGAATGTATGTACCGAGATAGAAAAGAATCCCCTTGACGCAGCACAGAGACACCCAATAATTAAAAGTAAATTTGATTAATTATATCATTAAAATATAGGTGTGAGGGATTGAGAGTGAAACAAACAAACTAATAAACATTAAATTAAAAGTCAGAGAGGCTTAATAAGGTTGAAGGAGTAACTAAGCAACACTGAGTGAAGGTAGACCCAATATACCTATTACTCACAAATCAATAATGGTGTTGTAACTCCTTAATCCTACGTGGGGTGTTAGAGACCCTAAACAATAATGTATCCATGCAGTGATGTCTAAACTATACATTACAGAAGCTAGACTGACTATGGAGATGAAGGCTCTATATGTAAGCTTCAGATGCCACTGAACAATATCACCATATAGTGAACTGTCTAGTTCTAAATTAATGGGGTGGTGTAAAATCCCTACAGACAGTGGTATAGGGTAAATGCTAGATAGGAATCCTATAAGGAAGTTGAAACTAGCAACCCAAATAAGTGGGTGGGTATAGTAACCCCTCCACCACTGAACAAAAATACCTTTATTTGCTCAGTTGGGTAGTACTTAAGGAAAAACACCTTGCAAAGTTTAGAAGTGTTATATCCAGTACTCAGCTCAGTGGCTGTATACAAAAGTGAGCATGTATGACCACAAATATATTGCATGTAAACTGAGGATAAAATCATATAAAAATGTCAGAGCGTTCTTGTTGTCCATGACCACAGTCTCCGAAACGCTCTGACTAGTAGGACGTCCTTGCCTCTCCGAATCAGCCGACGTCGCTGGTTAGCTAAAATGCTGCATAAAAGAATAATGTTACTGTCATTTCTCGTGTTACCGCTCTAAGCTTCGCAAAAGATAAATGTATCACATATGCTATATAAGTTTAAGCATGATTGCTCATTTAATGCATAATTCATTCGTTTTATTGCGGTGCTGGAATAAGGAATAAGGTTTATTTAGCATTTTCTTAGCGTCATTTATTCAGCTTTCTGCAAAAGTACAAGAATGCCAAAGGGGACAGTTATAAATTAGTGTTTATTAGTCGTTAATGTAGAGAAATGCAAAATAATACTATATACCCCAAGTGTGAGAAATGTGTAATCTTACATTTGTGTCAGCCCTTTTTCCTTGTCCTGTCGCTGACACTCTAATAGTTACCGGGAGCTGCAGAGATCTGGGAATTTGCAGCAGTTTTGCCAGTAAAACATTTCCTGTGGGAATATTGTTGGGATAAAAAGATAAGAAAGACAAAGCAGTAATTGTGTCCGAGGACAGATCATTTAGCACAGGAATCAGTGGCTGCCCAGAGCTCGTCCTGTGTGCAGGGTTTGTACATATAACCCTTAATATGCAGGTTCCCCTGATAAACAGCCCCTTACTGCACCATCCTCTGACCTCCCAGCACTGGGGGTCTCCAGCCTCACGGTCCTGGGGCAATCAGAGAGACCCATCTATCCATCTATTACCCCCCCAGGTAAAGTGATACAGAACAGGATGTATTGTGTGATGTTTCAGTGTTAAACCCTCTGGCAGTCGCGTGCTGTGTGTGTATTCTGTGATTGTGTGTAATGTGCGACTATTGCACTATATTCTGTATTATCAGGCATTTGGGGGCGGGATTTCTGTCTTTTATATCACTTTATACTCATTATTGCGGGTTCTGTAATAAGGTTTCTAATTAGTGACACAAAGCAGTGAGTTACACACCTGCTAACTTTCCAAGCACTCGCTCACTTTAATCCCTAGTCTGACGGGCTCCTTATCTGGGCTGCTCATCTGAAACTGAACATGCTGCAATGTGAAGCCATACTGAGTATAACCCCCATCTCCAACCTGCTCAACTATCTTCTAATTACAGAACAGGAACCCCTAAAACATTGCTGAGACTCCTACAGATCTGACTGCTGGGCTGAGCTGCCAATTATAATGCCCTGTAACGATTAGTTACCCCTGTGTTTTAATGGGCAGCTGCCACACACACACACACGTCAAACACACACACACAGTGACACAAACACACAACGTGTCACACACAACGTGTCACTCACAAACATGTCACACCTCATTTCAGTTGTATCTCTAAGAACAAATAGCTGTGTATGAAAATATTCACAATCCATTTAAACCGAGGTTTTATTGTCAAACATATTGTTTAATAAAACAGCATCACCAGTGTTTTATGGGATAAACAAGTATTGCCCCAGCAGCAACAGCAGCAGCAGATAATACCCCGGGGTGAGTGAGGATTGGGCGACACCTTGTGGTTGTGCAGAAGAAGTGCGGCTGGAACACAGGGACATTGGGGAAAGTTACAGGACAGAATAATAATTATTACAGTGATGAGAACAATGCGGAGATAACTATATTAATAAGCCAGGTCTCTTCTGTGCGGGGATTAAATCAGCATGTGACTGTCAGCCTGTGTCTGCTGTAAAGACTCATTGTTACACAAATAATCTGTCTCCTGCCACTATTTCTGGTTTCTCTGTTTGTGCTTCTGCTGCCTACATATTACAGTGGGTGGGGGGGGGAGTAGGAGCGTGGAGTTAGAGAGAGGGGGTGTGTGAGCGTGGAGTTAGAGGGGGAGGTGGGAGCAGGGGGTTTGAGAGAGAGGGGGGGGGGTGTAAACAACAACATATCCCTAGATAACCCCAGGGTAGGGTTATTCTAACATGAGGTTGTGAGAGAGAACAGTAGAGAACATATGGTGAGTACGTCCTTAGAGGTAACACGGTGCAGATACCGGCTGTGCCTTTGTTTGTGTAGTGTATCCCCGAGAGTATGGGCTCCGTTAGAGTGGGAAACCTCGGAGGACGATAGACAGGATCCTGGTGAAGGCTCATCAGTGACACATCTCCGCCCCCAGGTCTCCCCTTTTATAGAACAAATAAGAACAACTTGGGGTGCCAGAGGAAAAGGAAGACGAGAAGAGGGGAAAGTATGGACCCCGAGAAGCAGGGACCAACAGGTGGCAATAGGCAAAAAGAAAAAAAGAGAAGCGTCCGCAGTACTAGCACAACAAACTGTTCATTTATGTAACTGTATATGTAACCATGTATTATTTGTCTTAACTCTGTGCCCAGGACATACTTGAAAACGAGAGGTAATTCTCAATGTATTGCTTCCTGGTAAAATATTTTATAAATAAATAAATAAATAGACAGTGCTGTTATTACTACACTGTCATAAACATTGTTTGATATCCGGGGTTTGCAGACTCCTATTGGATACACTTTGGCTAGTTTAATAATTTATTTTAAAGCCCTATATTTTAACTAACGTTCAGAATAAACCTATTGAATTGTAAAACACTATAACCATTCCAAAAGGTGCGAGACGCTATCATACTGGGGCTCTTATCTTCAGTGCTGTAACACTACCCGCCCCAAACAGCAGCACCCCCCCCCCCCTACTATTATTCAGCTGATGGGAGGGAACCATTCCAGTATATTACTGTATATACAGTACCTCACACCTTACATTAGTGACTGTATATACCTCCCAGCTTTACATTAGTGACTGTATATACCTCTCAGCTTTACATTAGTGACTGTATATACCTCCCAGCTTTAGATTAGAGACTGTATATACCTCCCAGCTTTACATTAGTCACTGTATATACTGTAATACCTCCCAGCTTTAGATTAGTGACTGTATATACCTCCCAGCTTTAGGTTAGTGACTGTATATACCTCCCAGCTTTAGGTTAGTGGCTGTATATACTATATACCTCCCAGCTTTAGGTTAGTGGCTGTATATACTATATACCTCCCAGCTTGCTCTCTGATCTGAAGTCCGGTCAGCATGTGAGTAGAGATCTCATAAACTTCCCCCCAGATGTGCAATGATTCTCCTCCCCCCCCCCCAGTCACAGAGATCCCCCATATCAGCACTCCTTTGCTGTGTCAGTTTTTTAAATGGTAACAGCGCTAGAGGCTTTTGCATGTCTCTCCTGTTTGATCTCACTGAGCCGCCGTACTGGGGGTGTCACTGCTGTGATTTTGTTACGGGGGGGGGGGTTTACCGCGGGGACCGGAAGTGAGCAGAGCAGACAGGAAGTCACCCCCCGGAGTTATCACTGGGTGAGTCTCTGTAACAGGAATAATATTATTATATGAGGTGGGAGCCGGTCACACGTGGGATGAGGTGGAAAGGGGGGCAGTGCGATCTTGTCACGCGTGGGATGAGGGGGAGGGGACAGTGGGAGCCGGTCACCGTGGGATGAGGTGGGGGGGGGGGGGGGGGGGGTGGGGGGGGGGGGGGGGGGGGGGGGGGGGAGGGGGAGCCGGTCACACGTGGGGTGGGGGGGGGGGGGCAGTGGGAGCCGGTCACACGTGGGATGAGGTGGGGGGGAGGAGTGGGAGCCTGTCACACGTGGGATGAGGTGGGGGGGGGGGACAGTGGGAGCCGGTCACACGTGGGATGAGGTGGGGGGGGGCAGTGGGAGCCGGTTACACGTGGGATGAGGTGGCTCAGTGCTACTGTGGGTGACCTGGAGTAGATTGCTATGGGCCAGATATACTAAGTGCTGCTATGCATATGATTGGGCCAGAATGTTTTATGAAGTAGCGCTGCTTAGTAATATGGCTTATATCACCTATATATGTGTCAGGCGGTTAGTTAGGTGAGCGCTGCGTACATGAGATAACAGGACGGTTAGGGGCGGTATATTGTTTGAACGCAGCCAATCATTTACATATGATGGAAAGGCCTTCGATGCAGGTTACACGTGTCAGGTTGTGTAACGTGTCACATTGCTGTTATGGATAGAGATCTATATATCTCACATCACATCATAAAGAACAAGATATCAGAGGGTATCACATAGCGTTACTATGGCAATGCAACACTGACATCCATGGCGTCATTTGACGCTTCGGAAGGAGAAGGAGGGCGCCACATGTAAGTGCCTAGGTGTGTCGGATCTTCAAATCCGCTGCTGCGTCTGATCATACTTATAGGAAGCAGACACGCACAGCTAAACTGACGCAGTCCCTGTAAGCTCAGAACCCAAACACAGCACTGCTAGAGCTAACCCAAGCCCTCATTCTCTATCGTCTTCTGTAACTGTGCTCTGTAAATATTGTGTTCTCTCCCGTCTCCTGTAACCTCCTGCTGTCCGGCCTTCCTGCCTCTCGCCTACAATCTAGAGAGAAACGGGAATAAATCCCAGTATTTTATTGAGTAGGATTATTGAACGATGGTATATAAAGTTCAGATATAAATAACCAGTAAAGATGGAGTAGAGCTCTGATTTAAGACTGAGTGAGACTCATAAGACCAGTGCATAAGTCTCCTGTGTGGAAGATATAATAGTCCCTGTGATAAAGACAGACCTCTGAAAATGAATCATGGTCTGTCTACAATAACACTGGAACAGACATCCTGGAGTAAGCACATAGAGTGATGGTCAAACACTTGTCATATAAAGTGGGAGTACTCACATAGAGTGAAGCTCATCCGGGTGCGTGCATCACGCCAATGATATTCAGCAAAAAACGATCCGGGGATCCAATGCGGAGCACAGCAGAGTAGAGGAGACGGGGGCTAGACACCAATGTAGTCTGTTGAAAAACTTTTATTGCATGGTGAGTGAGTGGTACAAAAAAGGAACTCTGACGCGTTTCGGGATAGTATTCCTTTGTCAAAGCGTATGCTCGCGTCTGTCCGTCCTCCCGGTCTTATACACGATCACCCGCCCCCAACAGTGACGTCACACAGAAGGGATTTGCGCGAGAACCTCCATGGATGAATCTGATTGGTGGGGATATCCACCAATAGACCTCCAGAAGAGGTACCTGTCTCCTGTCAGTGCGGGGGATCGTGGAGACCAGACAGGAGTCGGGAAAAGAAACAACATTGCTAGAAAAGTGACACATTAGTGAAAAAAACATAACATAGAATAAAATTATTAAAAACACGAACTCGATCTTGTTATAACAATGGAAGGAAATACATATCTATTAATAGATCTGGATAATGACAAATGAGCATGTATATGATGAAATAGATATAATAAATAAATAAATTAAGCATATACAGAGTACAATAAATGCATTCTATGAGGTATTACAAGCAATCAATGTATCTATTCATGTAAGGCTACATGTCTCATAAATGCAGATAGGCAAGAAAAAAATAAATGACGCAATATATAAATGAATGATGTAGATAAAGATGAAGATAAGGGAGGAGGGAAAGAAAAGAAGAGAGAAGAAGAAGGAAAAAAGAAAGAAGAAGAAAAAGAAAAAATACAAAACAAAAACAGTGTAAAAAGATAACATATATAATCAAATGCAGTTAATGTATAATCAAATGCAGTTAATGAATAACAAAATGATCTTCAGAAGAAATGTTTGAGTTCCCAATCCAGATTCACTCCCCTGGGTACTAATGTGTCACTTTTCTAGCAATGTTGTTAAATAAAAATGTATTTTAAATTTATTTATTTATATTCATGTATTTATTTATTTATTTAGATTTATTTATTAATTGTGCTGCTGCTGTGTGTGAATTTTTTTATTGTGGGTAGCGGGGGTGGGTGAAGGGGGTATTAGCCCCAACGGTGGTTGTTTAGGGCTTGTGTGTGTGTGTCAGTGTGTCAGTGTGTGTGTGTGTGTGTGTGTGTGTGTGTGTGTGTGTGTGTGTGTCTCTGTGTGTGTGTGTGTGTGTGTGTGTGTGTGTGTGTGTGTGTGTGTGTCTCTTTCTGTTTGTATTCATGGAGATCACTTCTACAAATACCACACAGGAATCGGGAATACAAAATCAGAGGAAGGTTCACCTGTTCCTCCAGCAATGTCGTGTACCTCATCATGTGCATGAAATGCCCAGGGGGCTGCTACTACATAGGTGAGACGGGTCAGGGGCTAAACAAAAGAATGTATCTGCATCGTCACAGCATCACATGCGGAACAAGAGACAGTCCTGTCGGCGAACATTTGTCTGACTCTGGCCATAAGATGAACGATCTGAGGGTGGCCATACTCAAAGGTAATCTTAGAACATCGAAAGATAGACGGTTGGATGAATACAAATTTATGCAACTGTTCGGGACACTTAGCGGTGGCCTAAACAGAGACCGCAGCTTCATGAGTCATTACTGACACAAGGGAACTCTCTTCCCATGAGTGTTAAAGGCCATGTCTATACATACTGTGCTATATGTATGCACATACTGCTGTCTCTTACACATACAAATACTCCTTGTTTTTCCATCCCTATACACCAATAGGTACCACATAGTATCTACACACACTTTCAGTAATGCAACAATCTCTCACATTTCCACACCTTCCCACACCATTAATATACACTACTGCCTTTCACCATTATCACCCAGCACACAGTGCTTCTACTGTAGCAAGGAATTCTGGGAAATTACATGCAAATGAGCACACAGTGCCACTTTTTGCTTTAAAACCATATGACATGGTCCCCTATAAACTTATGCTTGTTGCATTGCACAGCCTGGGTTAAGATGCATAGTCAGTAAACCCACCACAGACAGCTGTTTCCACCATAATGGGTCTCCTCAATGTGTGGTTGGTTATACTGG
Organism: Ascaphus truei; assembly: GCA_036426205.1. Lineage (NCBI taxonomy): Eukaryota > Metazoa > Chordata > Amphibia > Anura > Ascaphidae > Ascaphus > Ascaphus truei. Next base: position 8,684,517 of record CM071586.1, read on the forward strand.
CTATGCAAAAAAGAAGCTTGGGATAGGTTCCACCACACTTAGTTAAGTTATGGTGTCTGGAATTGCGCACCGTCTCATCCGAGACCGCCTGGAATGATGAGGCCGTATCCGCAGCCTTCTGGCAGGGGCTTGCCAAGTCTATCAAAGACCCACCAGATTGGAAGACCTCATCTGTGTGTATCCGTGTGGATCAGAGTCTCCAAGAAAGGATGGTCGACCGCTCGCTGCCTCGCTCTGTTTCTACTAGTCGTAGCCTGGTCCCTTCTGTTCCACCGTCTCCCGATGAACCCATGCAACTGGGGAGTCACCGCTTGAGACAGAGAGACAGCGCCGGCGGCTTGTGCCACTACTGTGGTCATCCTGGACATCTGTTTTAATTGTTGTAATTTTTAGTGTTTAATGATTAAGCATTTGACAGGCAAATGATATCACTCATATATGTCTGGCAGCCTGTTTTGCTGCTTCACGTGTATACTTCCGTCAGTTTGTGCATAACTCCGTTATTCTTTGGTTAGCAATGATCATACTGTTTGCCTACCCGGTGAGGAGACAGACTCTAACCCTATCTGTAGCTGCCCATATAGAGACACGTGTTGGTGTGCTCAGGTGTGCTTGTAAATGCTCCGTGAGCTGTTGATACTCGTGCCTGCCCTAAGAGGGTAATACTCTCGCTGCTTCACCAAAGCCTTGTAAATAACCGTACAGGAGGTCCTAATAGCGATAATCTAAGTGCCATAAAAACTCCAATGAGATTTAATACATCAATCATTCGCAACGTGTCGGCTTAACCCGACGTACGTTTCGTCGCTCTACTGACGACTTCTTCCGGGGTGGGCGTTGCCACGTCTATGCCTGCCTCTTTATACGTAGTGGTTGCCTTGGCAACCTATAGACGCTAGTTGTTGCCGTGTCTCGTAGCGGTGGTGCACAGGAACTGCACTATGGTTGCTTACAAACTGTTTTCATTGTTTGTTAGTCAGTCTTAGCATTTTGACCATGTTTTAAACATGTCATTGACATAATGGAACGATAGCTGCTCAGGGTGCCCAGTGTGTTTTATGTTGTACATTGTCAGGCCATAGCCAAATCCCGAGAATCATAAAAAAGAGGGGGTATATACAAAGCCTTCATTCAGGCCAGCAGGGTACTGGGTATGTAGGGCGTAAATCCACTTGGCCTCACATTGAAGAAGATGTTTGTCCCAGTTCCCTTTGCGTATATTCTGGGCAATGTGGTCAATACCCTGAAAGGTGAGGTGCCCATGTCCCCTGCATGGACCTCGCGGACATGTCTGGAGACGGGAGTGTCAAGTGAGTTCCTAATAGAGCCCAGATGTTCTAGGACTCTTCTTCTGAGCTCACGTTTAGTCTTCCCCACATGTTTTACTCCACAGGAGCATGTGATGAGGTATATGACTCCTATACTTTTGCAGTTATTGAATTCCTTCAGGGTGAATGTCTTGGTATTGTTGGAATTGGTAAAGATTTTTCTTTCCTTCATATACTCACAGGCCTTACAGCTGTGGCATTTAAAGAACCCTGTGGTATTAAGCCATGTTTTACTGTTTTTTTGTCTTGTAAAGTGGCTGTGTACGAGGTGATCTCGGATGTTCTTTGACCTCCTCCAGACCACCGATGGTCTGTCCTTGAGGACCAATTTCAGGTCTTCGTCACAGGTAAGTATATGTCAGTGTTTGTTCAAGATGGAATTAATATCTTTCCATTGCCCGTTGTAAGTGCTAATGCACCTGATCTCGTACTTAAACGCCTAGAAGGCATACAGGTCAGCCAAGATACTCTATTAGTTAGTTTTGATGTAGAGTCCTTATATACCAGCATCAAACATGACGTTGGTCTATGGGCAATGAAACACTTCTTATCAACATGGAGTCGACTGTTTTCTGAACATAACTCAATTGTCCTCGAGCTCTTGGAATTTATCCTCCAGCACAATTACTTTCTCTTCAACTGCAAATATTATCTACAGATACAAGGAACAGCAATGGGCACTACGTGTGCCCCCACTTACGCACCTAGGATGGTGGGAAGAGGTTAGCGTATTCTCTGAGGCAATGTCACAATACAGTACACTGACATGTGGATTAGATATGTAGATGACATTATGTTATTATGGCAGGGGAGCAGACGGGAATTGGATATATTTCTAGTTTGCTCCTGGTCTGTCTAGGAATCTCTGTGCGCACCGTAGCTCTATAGGTGCGTGATCCGACCATGAAATATCATGGATCCCTGTATGGGAGATCTTTGGGACCAGTCTGCTTGATACAAAGAAGTAATCGATTCTACTGTAAGACGATTGGGGATGTGAGAAAAATGTGTAATCCATATCGAAAGGGTGGTGCTCTCTCCAGATATCTATTAAATTGTTTTCATTCAAGCTTAGTTTCAGCAAGGACAAAATGTTTTTGTAATATCCTTGTGAGGAGCCTGACCTATCTAAATTTGGATTTAGTACCGTATTAAAGTCTCCTGCCACTATTATTGTCCCTTGTGGTACTTAATTCAGTTTATTGAAGACCAGCTTGAAAAAGTAGGGGTCGTAGTCACACGGGGCATAGATGGAGGCCAGTGTTAGAGTCTGACCGTTTATCGAGCCTATCAATATCAGGTATCTACCTTCCTTGTCTCTAACTACCGACTCTACCTTAAACGGGCATTTGTTGTGAAATAGGACTGCAACCCCTTTCCTCTTCTCGGAGGAAGATGACAGGTAAAGCTGCCTGAAGTGTTTGTCTAGATACTTTGGTGCACTGTTCATGCTAAAGTGTGTTTCCTGAATTAAAACAATATCGGCGCGTCTCCTGTTGTAATCAGCCAATGCTACGCATCTTTTCCCTGGGCTATTCAGCCCCTTGGCATTGTGAGAGATTATTATTATTATTAGACCCATCACTGACTAATCTTGGAGTCAGATATAACCCCTGCAGAGAAGTTAGAGTGTAAGGCGATATGATTTACCTGCTCATCCTCTCTCCAGGCAGCCGAGATTTGTTTGTTGCGGCGCCTGGAGCCGAGCGGACCGCGTGACCAACTGAGGGGAAGGAAAAACGGGCAGGGAAGGTGTAACTTCGGAGATCCTCTCATGGTCGTATACCCGTTCGGATCTCTTTGCCTCTGGGAGGTTTCTGGGCATCCCTGCACCGACCAAGGGTGCCCAGCTAACCGATTGTATTTGGTCCCTTATCTCCCAGAGGACTTTACCGAATGTCCTGGCAAAAACCAGGTCACTCCTAGTAGGACGCACAGCGATGTTCACCAACACTGAATATAACAGAAAGGTACCATTATACCTAACCTTAGAGGACAGCGAATGGGTGAGCGATTAGAGATGATGTCAGGAACTGAACTTAACTGTATACAATGAGGAAGTTGAGAATATGATGCAAGGAGGGGGGGGGGGTCTGATGTAAACAGCACTAGGATCTAAGCAGCCATTCTTGTTCAGCATCCATCTTAGGTGCCTGATCCTGTCATCCATTTCGTCTATTGTCTGCATGAAAGTTGGAATGGAATGGAATGGAAGTTGAGTGACAGATGTAGGGAAAGGTTACGAGCTGGCATAATAATTTTGTAGCTGGCTCAATTAATTTTTGCTATGTTTTACATTTATGTTATTAAATCAATGTTCTCATATTCATATTTGTTTATCGTATACGCATATGTAATGACGCACAAGCCACCTCATAAAGGGGGCGTGAGCTTTAGTATTAGGGTATAAATATGTCTTGTAGGCCGTATTCCTGCAGAGAGCTTTTGTTTTGAAGCTTCCTCCTGTGTGTGCACCCGTACGCAATAAACTCATTTGTCATTCTGTGATAATTTAACCCTCAGACTTGTTTTCTTTATTCACGCTTTTCATAACAACTCTGTATGTTGATCAGGAACTAACATAACGTGAAATACCTGTAGAAAGAACTAGCGGCAACGTGAATAGAACCCCTGCGTTTGGGGCCCACCCCCTTATGTTAGTGTGTGTGTGTGTGTGTGTGTGTGTGTGTGTGTGTGTGTGTGTGTGCGCACATACATACATACTCTGACCCTTTATACACAGGCCTGTCCTGTTATACCCACGTATAGCGCTGGCAGTAATAAGGGAGAGACGTGCTGTGTTATACACAGGTGTGTATATATATATATGGATATGTGTATATGTGTGTCTGTGTGTGTGCAGGTATACATATAGGGCAGCGGATGTACGGCTGTGAGCTGCGAGATGACGGCAGCACCCGCGGGTATGATCAGTACGGATATGATGGGAAGGAGTTTATGAGCCTGGATACAGAGAGATGGACGTACGTGAGCACCGCGCCCGAGGCTCAGATCACCACGCAGACGTGGAACAGCGCAGATGTTAATCTGCCTCAGTATTACAGGAATTACCTGGAACACGAGTGTAACCCGTGGCTGCAGAAACACATCGAGAATGGGAAGGAGGAGCTCGAGAGGATAGGTGAGACCCGACTGTATACTCTGCACTGTACCATATCCCCGCTGTGCAATACAGTACTGTACTGACAGGCTCGATAATCACATCTCCTGTATCTACCTAGATAGGGAATTGTACAGACCTGTAACACTAACTAAATGAGGCGACAGTGAGTACAGCGCTGTACTGACACAGGGTTACAGGCTGGTACTGAGGCTCAGTGATCACATCTCGTGTATATACCCAGATTGGGAATTGTACATATCTGTAACACTGTAGGAAGAATGGAGAAGAGAGCTGGGATGTCTCAGGTAACGGGGAAGAGAGTTGGGATGTTGTGGGGATGAGAGTTGGGGGGAGTTGTGTGGATGAGAGTTGGAGGAAGTTGTGGGGATGAGAGTTGGGGGGGAGTTGTGGGAGGGTTAGTGATGAGGAGTTGGGCCTGTTGGGGGGGGAGGAGTGGTGGGGATGAGCGTGGGTGGGAAGCTGTCGGGGATGAGAGTGGGGGGGGAGTGGTGGGGATGTAGAGTGGGGGAGGTGGTGTTGCTGGGGAATCGGAGGTAGGTAGGGGGGGGGAGTTTCTGTGGGGGTGGGAGGTGGTGGAGAGCGTTTGGCGGGGAGGTTGTTGGGGATGGGAAGGTGGTGTGGGGGGGAATGTTATGTGTGGGGGTGGGAGAGGTGAGTGGGGGGGAGTTGTGGGGAAGGAGAACGGTGGTCGGGGGGGGGGGGAGTTGGGCAGGGGACCAAGTGGAGGGTCGGTGAGAGGTTGGTGAGAGATGTGGGGGGTGGCTGGGGTTGAGAGTTGGGATTGGGGGGGTGGGTTGGTGGTGGGGTGAGAGGTTGGAGGGGGGGGGGTCGGTGGTTGGAGGGGGATCGGGAGTTGGCGGGGGGAAGTGGCAGGGAGCGAGTTGGGGTGGCAGGGAGTGGTCGGGGAGACGAATGGAGCCTGGGGGGTGGGGGGGGAGGGAGAAGTGGTGCTGGGAGGGGGATGGCGGGAGGGGATGAGAGTTGGAAGGATAGTGCGCGGGGATGAAGACGTTGGGCAGGAATTTGGTGGGGAGAGAGCTGGGGTGTGGGGGATGAGAGTTGGGGGTGTTAGGAATGCAGTGGGTAACAAGTGAGAGTGATAGAGAGATTACTCCTAGTTTTTAATAAGTGGTAGGGAAAAAATAGGCACTGATACCAAAGCAACAGTGAATGAATAAAATCCAAGAGAGCGTGTATCCATAAAAATTGACGATTCTTTAATGGATCATCCAAAAAACTGCTACATCACGGGGTGTGGAAGACCCCCACCAACGCGTTTCGAGTGCAAGCTCTTTATCAAGGTGACTATAGAAAGTACTCACCGATCTATTTAAGTACCCATGGTCCGCGCCGTCGTCCACTCCCCACTCACTTCCTGAAACCATTGGGAGTGACGTAGGCGTGATGACGTAAGCACGTGCCGTGGGTTGTACAAAATTCTGACAACTTTATTAATCAAACACATGAACAATTAAAAAACACATAAGAAAAAAACCTGAGAGTACTCAGTGCAACTTTAAATGAAGAAAAAGGGAGATGAAGAAATGAAAAAGATGTAGAAAAACATACATGACAAAAACTAATGAATTAAAAAGAAACAACCTAAAGTATAAATGCATGTCTCTAATAAAAGAAAGAAAATAATAATAACAGAGAAGCACCTAACAATGAGATGGACAACATAACCGATATATGAACACTTGTTAACCTAAAACGGAATTGAAAAATCTATCCTAAGTGTACTGTATATATATGAGACGTCAACATCCATTGATTGAGAAAAAAGTGTGTATATGTAAACTGTAAATGACTGGAGAAGTGAAATTGCTGGGGGTAATTATATAACATGTTATATATAAAAAATAAATGTTTTGTATAAATAGATATGTTATAAACATCTACATGGGTAATAAGTATAAAAGAAATAAGTCAAAACTAATGTGGCTAAATAAACAGGTAGGGGAGGAAATGGACAAGAGGAGGAAGGCGTTTAGATTCTTTAGATTCTTTAAGTCAGAAGGGACAGAGACATCGTATCAGAATTATAAGGAATATAACAAAAATTGCAAAAGGGCAATCAAATTAGCAAAAATGGATAATGAAAAAAGGATTGCAATAGAAAGTAAGGTCAACCCTAAAAAGTTACAAAAAAATGAGAAAAGAAAATATAGGACCCTTTCAGTGTGAGATGGTTAGGCAGATCATTGGAGATAAGGAAAAAGCTGAGGTATTAAACAAATTATTTGCCTCTGTGTTTACCAGGGAAGAATCAAGTTCAATAGTAGTGCCGCAGGAGGAAGTCACAACCTCCATATTAATGAACAATTGGTTAACTGAGGAAGAAGTTCATAAGCGACTTGAAAAAAATTAAAGTAAATAAGGCACCTGTCCCCGATGGCATACATCCAAGAGTTCTCAAGGAGTTAAGCTCAGTATTGGCAAAACCATTATATTTAATATTCCAGGACTCCATTTCCACAGGCTCAGTACCACACGATTGGCGTAAAGCAGATGTGGTGCCTATATTTAAAAAGGGAGCTAGATCACAACCGGCAAATTACAGACCTGTAAGCCTGACTTCAATAGTAGGGAAACTACTTGAAGGTTTAATACGGGATAATATTCAGGAATACCTAATGGAAAACAAAATTATTAGTAATAGTCAGCATGGATTTATGAAGATCTTGCCAAACTAACCTTATTTGTTTCTTTGAGGAGGTAAGTAGGAATTTAGACCAGGGTAATGCAGTTGATGTGGTCTCTTAGAATTTGCAAAGGCTTTTGATACGGTTTCACATGAGGTTGGTGTACAAAATAAAGAAAATTGGATTCAGTAATGATATATGCACCTGGATTGAAAACTGGTTAAAGGACAGACAACAGAGGGTTGTCATAAATGGAACTTTTTCAGGTTGGGCTAAAGTCATGAGTGGAGTACCTCAGGGATCGGTACTGGGACCCCTGCTTTTTAACTTGTTTATTAATGACCTTGAGGTTGGGATCGAGAGCAAAGTCTCCATCTTTGCTGATGATACTAAATTGTGTAAGGTAATAGAATCAGAGCAGGATGTAATTTCTCTTCAGAAGGACTTGGAGAGACTGGACAGGTAAATGGCAGATGAGGTTTAATACAGATAAATGTAAGGTTATGCATTTGGGATGCAAGAATAAAAAGGCGACTTACAAATTAAATGGAGATATATTGGGGGAATCCTTGAAGAAAAGAAAATATAGGACCCTTTCAGTGTGAGATGGTTAGGCAGATCATTGGAGATAAGGAAAAAGCTGAGGTATTAAACAAATTATTTGCCTCTGTGTTTACCAGGGAAGAATCAAGTTCAATAGTAGTGCCGCAGGAGGAAGTCACAACCTCCATATTAATGAACAATTGGTTAACTGAGGAAGAAGTTCATAAGCGACTTGAAAAAAATTAAAGTAAATAAGGCACCTGTCCCCGATGGCATACATCCAAGAGTTCTCAAGGAGTTAAGCTCAGTATTGGCAAAACCATTATATTTAATATTCCAGGACTCCATTTCCACAGGCTCAGTACCACACGATTGGCGTAAAGCAGATGTGGTGCCTATATTTAAAAAGGGAGCTAGATCACAACCGGCAAATTACAGACCTGTAAGCCTGACTTCAATAGTAGGGAAACTACTTGAAGGTTTAATACGGGATAATATTCAGGAATACCTAATGGAAAACAAAATTATTAGTAATAGTCAGCATGGATTTATGAAGATCTTGCCAAACTAACCTTATTTGTTTCTTTGAGGAGGTAAGTAGGAATTTAGACCAGGGTAATGCAGTTGATGTGGTCTCTTAGAATTTGCAAAGGCTTTTGATACGGTTTCACATGAGGTTGGTGTACAAAATAAAGAAAATTGGATTCAGTAATGATATATGCACCTGGATTGAAAACTGGTTAAAGGACAGACAACAGAGGGTTGTCATAAATGGAACTTTTTCAGGTTGGGCTAAAGTCATGAGTGGAGTACCTCAGGGATCGGTACTGGGACCCCTGCTTTTTAACTTGTTTATTAATGACCTTGAGGTTGGGATCGAGAGCAAAGTCTCCATCTTTGCTGATGATACTAAATTGTGTAAGGTAATAGAATCAGAGCAGGATGTAATTTCTCTTCAGAAGGACTTGGAGAGACTGGACAGGTAAATGGCAGATGAGGTTTAATACAGATAAATGTAAGGTTATGCATTTGGGATGCAAGAATAAAAAGGCGACTTACAAATTAAATGGAGATATATTGGGGGAATCCTTGAAGAAGAAGGATTTAAGAGTGCTTGTAGACAGCAGGCTTAGCAATAGTGCCCAATGTCATGCAGTAGCTGCAAAGGCAAACAAGATCTTATCTTGCATCAAACGGGCAATGGATGGAAGGGAAGTAAACATAATTATGCCCCTTTACAAAGCATTAGTAAGACCACACCTTGAATATGGAGTACAATTTTGGGCACCAATCCTAAGAAAAGACATTATGGAACTAGAGAGAGTGCAGAGAAGAGCAACCAAATTAATAAAGGGGATGGACATTCTAACTTATGAGGAGAGACTAGCTAAATTAGATTTATTTACATTAGAAAAGAGGCGTCTAAGAGGGGATATGATAACTATATACAAATATATTCAGGGACAATACAAGGAGCTTTCAAATGAACTATTCATCCCACGGGCAGTTCAAAGGTCTCGGGACCATCCCTTAAGGTTGGAGGAAAGGAAATTTCACCAGCAACAAAGGAAAGGGTTCTTTACAGTAAGGGTAGTTAAATTGTGGAATTCATTACCCATGGAGACTGTGATGGCTGATGCAATAGATTTGTTCAAAAAAAAGGTTGGACATCTTTTTTGTTTGCCTTCCTCTGGATCAATAAGTAAGTATAGATATAGGATAAAGTATCTGTTGTCTAAATTTAGCATAGGTTGAACTTGATGGACCTACGTCTTTTTTCAACCTCATCTACTATGTAACTACTATGTAACTATCTATTATACTAGATAGGCACACCATAAGATATGTTTATATACAAAGACACATTTAGGTACTATATTCATTGGTGTGAATATCTGTATGAACAATGCACTTTGTGGGACATTTTCAGAATGGGAATATAAATCTATATAATATATAAAGGGGTAAGAACACCCATTTAATAATAAATTATATACTATATGTTAACTCAACTACTCTCCATAGTAAAAACTATAAAAAAAAATATGTTGAGAATAATAACAATGACTATGAAAGTTCTATCAACAGAAAAAACATGCATAACAACCTGAACTGTAGTTTAGCAAATTCAGAAGCAATAGACATGATTATTAGTTAATGTAGATATGGTCCTAAATCCCAATCAGAGTTGAGACCATAGGGGTAGAGCTCTCGTTTGTCTAGAAGTTCTACTCTATTGCCCCCTCTGATGGGACTCGATACGTGTTCAATTCCCATATAGGAAAAAGTGTCTATGCTTCCAAACTTGCAATTAGTGAAGTGTTGTGCCACTGGGTGAACAAGATCTCCCTTTTTAATAAGTCTCATATGTTCTCTAATACGAACTTTCAAAGCATGTGTAGTTCGACCCACGTACTGTTTAGCACATCCGCAGTTCAATAAATAAACTGCGAATGTGGTATCACAATTAATGAACGATGGAATAGGAAACTTGGACCCAGTAACAAAAGAGGTGAATTTCGAATCCGAGCGCATGTGTTTACATGAAATGCATTTAAGACATTTAAAGCTACCCTTAGGTAACTGTCTATTGCAAGCGTTTTGTTTGCTTGAGAACAGGCTAGCTGAGACTGAATTGGCAATTGTTTTGGCTTTCTTAAAGACAAACCTAGGACCCTTATCGTAGACTTGAGGACCCTAGCCAGCTAGTCAGAATACAAGGGGGAAGTGATTAACACCACGTGTTCTATGGGTTGGTGAATCCCTATAAATATTATTCAGGGGTGTTTTACCAAAAGGAACGTTTAATCAACCATTTATATGTTTATATAAACTATTGTAGAGTTCAAACAATCCAGGAGGAGCATATAAGGGAGAAAGAGAAAATACACAAATTAAGTGCATATGTATGGGCAATGAAATCTGGCATATGATGTAGTCTTGGCTCGTATGTTCAGCCTACTCACAAGATTTAGATGAATAACGACACACTCCTGACGAAGCCGGACACAGTCTACCCAGACTGGGAGAAACGCGTAGAGTGGTACCTTTTTTGATCCTGAAGGCGATCCGTAGTTCACCAGCCGAGCAGCCGTGACGTCACACGCTCTGATGGGCACAACGGGACAAGCTCCAACAACAGACTGCAAGTGAGGGAGGCTTGGAGGATCCAGGGGAGGCGGTGAGCAGTGCGGTGACCCTTCACTTTTCACAAATTATGTGATAAATGCCTGTTTTTATCTTGCACATTGTAAGTGCGCACTTTTATACCTTTTTACATAAAGATTCTGTTTATCAGCCTGATCGCGCTATGTAGTGTTCTCTCATCTCTCCTATATACCATCATACCTCTGAGTGTGCCTTTGAGGGAGATCCTGACTACATTCATTCCACACGGGTAGCAGCCCTAACTGCAAATTGCACTTTATTCATCTAAATCTTGTGAGTAGGCTGAACATATGAGCTAAGACTACATCATATGCCAGATTTCATTGCCCATACATCTGCACTTAATTTGTGTATTTTCTCTTTCTCTTTATCCCTTATATGCTCCTCCTGGATTGTAGATGGAACTCTATCATACTTCTTGGAACCCGTGAAATAGGTCCCACCAGAGGGTTTGAGCTGGGTTATTAGATCAGCACTTATCATTATTATTTTAGTATCACATTTATTATTTTATTTCATTATATTCTTAGTATGATCTTTGATTAATTTTATTTTATATTTTGTTATCACTTTTAAGTTGTTTGCGCCTTATATTCACTATCTTCACTATATAAGCTATTGGCCTTCATTTTTAGAGCACCACACATTTTTCTTTTTTCCTAGTTTGTAATAGAAATATATGAATATAGCAGCGATGTGAGATCTTCTCATTGGGACTTAGTATCCTGCAGCTTCGCCATTAGCTTTGCCCCTACAGACAGACCTAGTGATACAGACGTCAGATGTATAGTGACGCCCCGATGTGCGTTTCGCCACCTGGTTCTTTCTTCTGGGATAGCGTGCTCGGTGGAGGGACGGCCCCTTTAGTTTCTAGTTGCTATGGTGCCCCATCTCTAGGCAACCACCTGAGTTTGTTACTCTGTCTCCTGGTGATTGGGGGTTGAGGCTGTGAGGTTGCGTTTTATGTATTGAATGGAAACCTATAATTATGATACTTTATTACATCCCTAGCCTAATATACTATCACTGTGTAATTAATAAATATTAAACTTAAGGAATAACCTAAGTACAATAAACTCATTTGTCATTTTTGTTAGTGTTTTTTTATTTAAAAAATTATGCCTTTCTCTACTGTACTCATAAACGGTGTGTGTCACTGTGTGTGTATCAGTGCCTATACAGTAGATATTGTGTTTCTCCCACTTTCAGTGTGCCCGGAGGTGAAGGTTTGTGTGGTGTGTTTCAGTGTGTATACAGTGTATACAGTGTGTCAGTGTACACAGTAGATATTGTGTTTCTCCTCTATCAGTGCGCCCGGAGGTGAGGGTTACAAGCCGGCAGTCAGACGGCGCCACAACGCTTCACTGTAAGGTGTACGGGTTCTACCCCCGAGCCGTGGATGTGAAGTGGGTGAAGAACGAGAAAGACGATGTTATCTCACATGAGGCCAAACAAATCCTCCCCCACCCTGACGGCACCTACCAGATCCGTGTCACCGTGGAGGTGGCACCCAAGGAAGGGGACAGTTACTCCTGTCACGTGGATCACAGCAGCCTGGTGGAGCCGCTCCTTGTACTGTGGGGTGAGTGTCACGTGGGCGGGGGGGGGGGGGTAATGTCAGGGTTGTAAAGCAGGGTCACTGACGGGATTAAATGGAGATTAAAGTCTTCTTTCAGTGAATAAAAACTCAACTGCTGATTTATATAGAGCCGGATCTCCCTCTGCCGCCTCAAATATAAAGTCCTGTAACATTATATCAAGTGTGTGTGTCGCTGTGTGTGTGTGTCGCTGTGTGTGTGTGTCGCTGTGTGTGTGTGTGTTACCGTACCCCTCTCACATACCGCTGCTAAGGAAATAAAAGAACGTATGTTTTCGCTGCCAGAGGCGCCTGTAACGCTCTGTGACAAGAATTGGGAGGTCTTAGCCTGCGCCTAACCGCATAAATTGGCGCAGAGCTTCCTAAGACTTGGTATAGCCCGGCCACATATACTGGCGCCACCGGCCTGCACTGGGAATCTTCACCACGGGCCCAACCACATACACCGACGCCCGAGTTCTTGGTGTTTTCCAGCACCCTTGAGCTGGCTGGCATGACCGTTCCACCACCCAGAGAACCCATTATGGTCACTTACTGGGGTGGAACCCCCACCCGAGCCGTGACCCTGCGTGCTGATTATTACATATAGAGACTGCGTGAGGTTACTGACTCTTCTCTCGCTTATCCTCCTCCATCTGTGATTGTATTTCCATGTCCTCTTATTCCTACCGGATACGCACATTATTATTCAGCATGATATAAACATAAATATATTTCCTAGGGAACACATCCGTGTAAATAACACGCACACATCAGAATATCGTCTCCCAAACAGGCCAGCTGAGAAACGTGAAGAAAGGCCAAGAGATAATTGGGGTGTGTGTCTTTATTTATATAGCACCAAAAGTTTATTCCGCGGTTCACAAAGAATACAGTACAAGGAATTTTAAAAATACAAATCAGACAATGGGAAAGGAAATCCCTGCCCCGAAGAGCTTACAATCTAAGAGGTACAACAAACCCATAAAAAAAAAGTCAAGGACGAAAAAACAACAAACACAGCTAAAGTGCGACACACACACTGGGATACCCGCCTCCCAACGCGCTGCTTTTCTCCTCTGCCAGGACAGCAAAAGCTCCTGGTAGAGCAAGCGGCAGCACCTAGGTTCTTACTGTCCAGCCTTACACGCCCTCACCTCTTATATTGTATTTCTTACATACAGTACAGAACCCAAGAACAGCGTCACAATCCCTCCGTACATTATTATTACTGTGTCTCTCTCAGCACCGTCCCTCACCTCTTTTATTGTATTTCTTATATACAGATCCCAAGAACAGCGACACAATCCCTCCGTACATTATTATTACTGTGTCTCTCAGCACCGTCCCTCACCTCTTATATTGTATTTCTTATATACAGAACCCAAGAACGACTCCTGCACTCCGTACATTATTATTGCTGTTGTTGTGGTCCTGGGGATTATCGCTGCTGGGGTTGGATTCTATGTGTACAAGAAGCGTTCAGGTCAGTAAAAAAAATAACGGGTATGCAATTGCACACACAATGAGGTTGTGTTATACACACAGGGAGTTTGTATTCTATATACATACATACACAGGTTGTGTTATATACCTACACACAAACGGGGAACTTCTGTTATACTACTACACATAACACAGGGAGTTTGTGTTATACAAGCGCTGTTGACCGAATGTATGTGAGTCAGATAAACCTATACACGCAGTACTGGTGTTAACCAATCCCTCTGGAGTTATTCAGAACACACGCCAACATAAACTATTAGGTACCCTGTCCCTTTAAGCCAAAACACAAAGCATAAAAAGAAAGCCTTCCCCACTTTTGGAGACTTACTAGACAGAACGGGCCCTAGCTACCTGGCTGGCTAGCTAGGCCAGTTACCAGTCTCAAACATTTAAAACAATACCTGGGAACATATACAAAGTCATTATCTGCTGTGCTGGTCGGTGCTCCGTGTTCTCCAGTGAAAACGGCAGAGGCAGGAGAGTTGCAGTCCTGCTGCTCCCAGGAAGTTTTCTTGTTGGCTTCTCTGTGGTGCGGGTGTTTAGGTCCCCGCTTTGTCCCAGGCAATCCCTCTTTAAAACACAACGCCTGGGTGCCTGCAGACGTGGAGCCGGTTACAGTCATGTCCTCCTGTGACCTCCACTCTTGCTGGGGCAGGAATACTGACATGCAGTTACTTCCTTCTTTTTGATCCAGGCTCATTACATGCCCAACAAAACAAGTCTTCGGGTCGTCATCTGGTCTTGTTTTAGCCTGCGTGTCTCAAATTCGCTGATCACCGATGGCACGCTTATGGGGTCCTGCATTCTGGGACCGGGTTGCTGTGGCAGCAGGGTCTTCAACCCGCCCCTTTAAACAAGTTTGCATCTCCATTCTGGTCTTTTCAGGCGTATTCTTTACACTGACCACGGGAGGCGCCATAAACTTGATAGCTTCGTGTACGTTCAACCTTGTAACACTTTTCTGCATGTGCTACAGTAACCGCTGGTAGTTATACGTGACAGGGCAGAAGCCACTCGTCTGTAGCCGTCCCTCTCCTCCCAGAATGAGTACCTCTCATGGGTCACCATCTGTAGCTTTATCCACTGCAGTGATCCTTGTCTATCAGCCTGGATTTCTGGCTCTTTATTCGGGTGACCCTGCTTGTAATTCAACTGCGGACCTCCGAGGCGCTGCATCCCACTTCTGCCACCATATGTTTCCTGTGTTCTATTAAACCCCTGTGGCGTGTTTAAACATAAGTACTACTGCGTGTGTGTGTGCGTGTGTGTGTCTCTGACCCACAGGCAGCTCTGTCACAGGCGCACACACTGATCTCTGCTGCATGGAATTAGTGGGACAGAATTATCCAGCGTGTCATTATATTAGGGAAAGAC
Organism: Ascaphus truei; assembly: GCA_036426205.1. Lineage (NCBI taxonomy): Eukaryota > Metazoa > Chordata > Amphibia > Anura > Ascaphidae > Ascaphus > Ascaphus truei. The sequence goes on from CM071586.1 coordinate 8,699,802, forward strand.
AAAAGAAAAAAGCGCAAGGCCCATAGGGTAGTATTGTCGATTTATGATCAATTAAAAACTGGTTATAAACTCACAGATGAAAGTTGGTACAAGTATTTCGGCTAAATACAACCGCGATGAACAGGGGTTCTGGACGCTTCAGCTCGTTTTAGTGCGTTGATGTACAACCCTCCTCCTTGTCCCGATCAGCGATCGTTCCGCTTCCGCGTCAGCTGACTCGCGACGTCGGCGCGTGACGTCGATCAGGTGGGTTGGGTTGTGGGCGGTCACCTGCTCTTCTCCGAGCACGGAACTCCAGGATTCTCTGCTCACTGCGTCCTCTCAATGTCGAGTGCCAGCCAACAGCAGCAACCTTAGCAATGTCCGCCCTACGCGTTCAAGGACGCTTGTCCTCTTCGTCAGGGGCACGTTCATCATATTACTCACCTAATTTGTATCTTTCTCGTTATTTTAGGAAACCAACGCCTGGGGTGGCTACAGTACCGTAAGTAACCACATTTATCTCTCACCTGTATGCTCCTATGGGAGAGTGTAGTGTACCTGGCTGTGTATACATGTTCATGGTGTATTAGTGTGTGTGAGGGTGTGTGTGTGTGGTGTGAGCTGTGTAAAGCTGTGTGGGTAGGGGGTGCTATTGGTTTGATATTAACACAGCACGTAATTTTCTCTCCTTTAGCGGCTGCAAAACAGTGATATCTCACACGGCCTCATCCACCCCCACTGCGCGTGTGAGGTTCTGAGTCCCGCCTTGTGCCTAACAAGCATAGGTAAATACTATATATTACGTGACTGATGGCTGACACTTTCCACGGCTTTGGTGGGGGAGAATATGGGAAACATCTGGTATAAAGACTGAACAATCAGGGAAAATAATCTGGGAGAGGATTGTGTCATTTTCCCCAATCTGCAGATACCTCCGGGCCCAGATTAAAGATGGCTGCCTCCTGCATGTAAATAAAGGATATAACAACGCGTTTTATTAATGTCAGGAACGCCACACCTGTGAGCGCGTGACTGTGTATATGAACATGGGTTAAAACTTCCAGCTTTCCAGCTGAGTAACTAACTCCCCCAAGGCCCTCACAATGACACTATCTCTCTGACGGTAGTAATTGTGGGTGGCTATATATAGAATATTAATATATATATATTATATTATATATAATATTATATATATATATATAGATATATAATATTTATATTATATTTTTATAACATCTAATACATATTTACTTTTACATGGTGAGTATCCGTGTGAGTACTTACACGCCCCTTCCTCTAAGGCCAGGACCATAGTGAACTCAGCGTGTCGAGCCGCGCTGAACAGAACACCCAGCCGTGATCTGTAATCAGCGCGGCTTATGTTTCTCCCTCCGCATGCCGCTGATGCGGTCGGATGAGGAGAAAATTCTCTGAGACAGGCAAGTTTGAAATTGCCGCTCGGGGAAGCGGAGGAGACGGTCACGTGACCGCTCCATCCAATGGGTCTGCGAGCCGGTACGGCCTTGTAAATACCGACAAGAACAGAGTGTGGTGTGGTGTGTGTATGTATGTGCAGTCTGGGTGTCTATGTTGTGTGTGCGTGCGTGCTGGGCGGTGCGTGGAATATATTATCAAAGTTGCACAATGTAATAAATTATTATTCTCATGCTCTTTTCATTTTTAAAATATTATATAATATACACCACATATACACACACACAGGTTCCCCAGTAGACACACAAACACACTGACACGCAACCAAGTGGACACACACACAGTGATACCCGCCCCTCCCAAGCGCGCTGCTTTCTCCCGCCAGGACAGCAAAAGCTCCTGGTAGAGCAAGCGGCAGCACCTAAGTGCTTACTAGTCCAGGCCTTACACGCCCTCACCTCTTATATTGTATTTCTTACATACAGTACAGAACCCAAGAAAGCGTCACAAATCCCTCCGTACATTATTATTATGTGTCTCTCTCTAGCCCGTCCCTCACCTCTTTATTGTATTTCTTATATACAGATCCCAAGAAACGCGACACAATCCCTCCGTACATTATTTATTACTGTGTCTCTCAGCACCGTCCCTCACCTTTATATTGTATTTCTTATATACAGAAACCAAGAACGACTCCTGCACTCCGTACATTATTTTTGCTGTTGTTGTTGTGTCCTGGGGATTATCGCTGCTGGGGTTGGATTCTATGTGTACAAGAAGCGTTCAGGTCAGTAAAAAAAATAACGGGTATGCAATTGCACACACAATGAGGTTGTGTTATACACACAGGGAGTTTGTATTCTATATACATACATACACAGGTTGTGTTATATACCTACACACAAACGGGGAACTTCTGTTATACTACACATAAACACAGGGAGTTTGTGTTATACAGCGCTGTGACCGAATGTATGTGAAGTCAGATAAACCTATACACGCAGTACTGGTGTTTAACCAATCCCTCTGGGAGTTATTCAGAACACACGCCAACATAAACTATTAGGTACCCTGTCCCTTTAAGCCAAAACACAAAGCATAAAAAGAAAGCCTTCCACTTTGGAGAACTTACTAGAGAAACGGGCCCTAGCTACCTGGCTGGCTAGCTAGGCCAGTTACCAGTCTCAAACTTTTAAAACAATACCTGGGAACATATACAAAGTCATTATGCTGTGTGCTGGTCCGGTGTCTCCGGTTTCTCCAGTGAAACGGCAGAGGCAGGAGTTGCAGTCCTGCTGCTCCCAGGAAGTTTCTTTGTTGGCTTCTCTGTGGTGCAGGGTGTTTAGGTCCCGCTGTTCCCAGGCAAATCCCTCTTTAAACAAGACGCCTGGGTGCCTGCAGACGTGGAGCCGGTTACAGTCAGTCCTCCTGTGACCCTCCACTCTTGCTGGGGCAGGAATACTGACATGCAGTTACTTCCTTCTTTTTGATCCAGGCTCATTACATGCCCAACAAAACAAGTCTTCGGGTCGTATTGGTCTTGTTTTAGCCTGCGTGTCTCAATCCGATGTCACAGATGGCACGTTATGGGGTCTGCATTCTGGGACCGGGGTTGCTGTGGCAGCAGGTCGTCAACCCGCCCCTTTAAACAAGTTTGCACTCATTCTGGTCTTTTCAGGCGTATTCTTTACACTGACACACGGGAGGCGCCTATAACTTGATAGATTCGTGTACGTTCAACCTTGTAACACTTTCTGCATGTGCTACAGTAACCTGCGTGTAGTTATACGTGACAGGGCAGAAGCAGAAGCCTCGTCTGTAGCCGTCCCTCTTCCTCCAGAATGAGTACCTTTCAGGGGTCAACCATCTGGATGCTTTATCCACTGCAGTGATCCTTGTCTATCAGCCTGGATTTCTGGCTCTTTATTCGGGTGACCCCTGCATGTAATTCACATGCTGACCTCCGGAGGCGCTGCATCCCACTTCTGCCACCATATGTTTGCCTGTGTTCTATATAAACCCCTGTGGGCTTGTTTAAACATAAGTACTGCGTGTGTGTGTGCGTGTGTGTGTCTCTGACCCACAGGCAGCTCTGTCACAGGCGCACACACTGATCTCTGCTGCATGGAATTAGTGGGACAGAATTATCCAGCGTGTCATTATATAGGGAAAGACAAAAGAAAAAAGCGCAAGGCCCATAGGGTAGTATTGTCGATTTATGATCAATTAAAAAACTGGTATAAAAACTACACAGATGAAAGTTGGTACAAGCATTTCGGCCATAAATAGCAACCGCGGAACAGGGGTGTCTGGGACCTTCAGCGTTTGATGCGTTGATGTACAGCCCTCCTCCTTGTCCCGATCAGCGATCGTTCCGTCCGCGTCAGCTGACTCGCGACGTCGGCGCGTGACGTCGATCAGGGGGTTGGGTGTGGGCGGTCACCTGCTTCTCTCTCACGCACGGAACTCCAGGATTCTGCTCACTGCGTCCTCTCAATGTCGAGTGCCAGAACAGCCAGCACCAAGAAACCTATGCAATGTCCGCCTACGCGTTCAAGGACGCTTGTCCTCTTCGTCAGGGGGCACGTTCATCATATTACTCACCTAATTTGTATCTTCTGTTATTTTTAGGAAACCAGACGCCTGGGGCTGGCTACAACCGTTAAGTAAACACATTATCTCACCTGTATGCTCCTATGGGAGAGTGTAGTGTACGTGCTGTGTATACATGCTGGTGTAGTAGTTGTCAGCAGTCTTATAGAGGAGTGTCAGGTAGTAGTGGGTGTGGGTGTGTGTGTGGTGTGTAGATGTGCTGTGTAAAGCTGTGTAAGGGTGAGGTGCTATTGTTTGATATTAAACACAGCAACGTAATTTTCTGGTCCCCTTAGCGGCGCTAAACAGGATGAGATCTCAGCGGCCTCATCCACCGCAGCCTGCGCGTGGAGTTCTGAGTCCCGCCTTGTGGGCCATAACAAGCCCATATGTAGATACTATATATTACGTGACTGATGGCTGACTTTCACACGTTTGGGCTGAGGAGGGAGAAATGGGAAACATCTGGATAAAGACTGAACAATCAGGGAAAATAATTGGGAGAGGATTGTGTCATTTTCCCCAATCTGCAGATACCTCAGGGCCCAGATAAAGATGCTGCCTCCTGCATGTAAATAAAGGATATAACCACGCGTTTATTAATGTCAGGAACGCCACACCTGTGAGCGCGTGACTGTGTATATGACAATGGGTTAAAACTTCCAGCTTTCCAGCTGAGTAACTAACTCCCACAAGGCCCTCACAATGAGCACTATCTCCCCCCCCCAGTCACACTGAGTCCCAATACGCTGCCAGCACCAAGAATGTAATGTACGGTCTATACTCCCGGGTCCTGTTTACTGGAAACGATGTAACATAAACACAAAAAAACCCAACGACAGACCCGCGAGTGTGAGTGAGTAAACACAGCAGATATCCGGGGGAGTGCAGCAGAGGCACCCTTCCCCCCCTCCCCCCCCCCTACCTTCCCTTTCCCCTCCCCTTTTGTTCGTCGTTTTTGTTCACCTAGTATGTCCTGTATTTGTTCCTGTAAATTGGGATGTGTTGTCACGAAAAATCGGCGTTGGTTCGGAAATGTAGACTATTTTGTAAAGTATATGTTTGTAAACCAATAAAAAATTTAAGTTGAAAAAACAAAACAAAAAAAACCAATGTGGAAAATGTGTCTGAAAATGCAGTTATCTATCACACAGGTACTAGGTCCGATCTGAGGCCAAAACCGTACTTAACATTTTACATTAATATATGAAAAGTGGTACAGTGCTTGGTCAGAGAACAGAAAATGAATGTTACAAAGAATATACAGTATACACACGCCACACATGCACCATAACAGGAAATAAAACGCCTGATAATATCTGCCTATTAGACGCCTCACAGGTTATAAGATTGAAATATGCGAATTCCGTGTTTACAGTTATTAATTAGTGGTTTATTGTCCATGTAGAGAAATGCTTGCTAAATAATACTCATACCCCAAGGGTGAGAAATATGTAAGATATTACACTTGTGTCAGCCTTTCTCCTTCTCTTGTCCTGTCGCTGACGCTCTAAAGGTTACCGGGCATTGCAGAGATGGGGAATTTGCGAGCAGTTTTGCCAGCAAAACATTTCCTGTGAGAGATATTGTTGGGATAAAAAGATAAGAAAGACAAGCAGTAATTGTGTCCGAGGACAGATCCTTTAGCACAGGACATCAGTGGCTGCCCAGAGCACGTCCTGTGTGCAGGGTTTGTACATATAACCAGTGTTCGACAAACTATACATTTGCTCACCCCGGGCGAGTGGATTTAACATCGTGGCGAGCTCCTATGGCCAAGCAGAGAACGTGTGGTACAGGTGGCGAGTAGATTGTTTGGTGATTTTGTCGACCACTGCATATAAACCCTTAATATGCAGGTTCCCCTGATAAACAGCCCTTCGTGGACCATCCTCTGACCTCCCAGCACTGGGGGTCTCCAGCTCACGTCCCAGGGCTCACACTGCCCCGGGCAATCAGAGAGACCCTCTATCCATCCATTACCCCCCAGGTTAAGTGATACAGAACAGGATGTATGTGTGTACGGTTTCAGTGTAAAACCTCTGGCAGTCGCGGTGCTGTGTGTGTATTTTGTGATGTGTGGTATGTGCGACTATTACCTATATTCTGTAGTATAGGCATTTGGGAGCGGGATTTCTGTCTTTTATATTAGTTATACAAATTATTGTGGGTTCTGTAAAAGGTTTCAATCAGTGACACAGAGCAGTGAGTTACACACCTGCTAACTTTCCAAGCACTCGTCCACTTTATATCCATCTAGTCTGACGGCTCGTTATCTAGGCTGGCTATCTTGAAACCCCCCCCCAGTCACACTGAGTCCCAATACGCTGCCAGCACCAAGAATAATGTACGGTCTTACTCTCCGGGTCCTCTGTTTACTGGAAACAGATGTAATCAACACAAAAACCCAACGACAGACCCGGCGAGTGAGTAAACACAGCATATCCGGCGGAGTTGCAGCAGAGGCACCCCTTCCCCCCCCCCCCCCCTCCTCCCTTCCCTTTCCCCTCCCCTTTTGTTCGTCGTTTTTGTTCACCTAGTATGTCCTGTATTTGTTTCCTGTAAATTGGGATGCTTGTCACGAAAAATCGGCGTTGGTTCGGAAATGTAGACTATTTTGTAAAGTATATGTTTGTAAACCAATAAAAAATTTAAGTTGAAAAAACAAAACAAAAAACCAATGTGGCAAAATGTGTCTGAAAATGCAGTTATCTCATCACACAGGTACTAGGTCCGATCTGAGGCCAAAACCGTACTTATTACATTTTACATTTAATATATGAAAAGTGGTACAGTGCTTGGTCAGAGAAAATGAATGTTACAAAGAATATACAGTATACACACGCACACATGCACAATAACAGGAAATAAAACAGCCTGATACATTACTGCCTATTAGACGCCTCACAAGGTTATAAGATTGAAATATGCGAATTCCCGTGTTTACAGTTATAAATTAGTGTTTATTAGTCCATGTAGAGAAATGCTAAATAATACTCTATACCCCAAGGGTGAGAAATATGTAAGATTATTACACTTGTGTCAGCCCTTTCTCCTTCTCTTGTCCTGTCGCTGACGCTCTAAAGGTTACCGGGCATTGCAGAGATCGGGGAATTTGCAGCAGTTTTGCCAGCAAAACATTTCCTGTGAGAATATTGTTGGGATAAAAAGATAAGAAAGACAAAGCAGTAATTGTGTCCGAGGACAGATCCTTTAGCACAGGAATCAGTGGCTGCCCAGAGCACGTCCTGTGTGCAGGGTTTGTACATATAACCAGTGTTCGACAAACCTATACATTTGCTCACCCCGGGCGAGTGGATTTAACATCGTGGCGAGCTCCTATTGGCCCAAGCAGCACACGTGTGGTACTAGGTGGCGAGTAGATTGTTTGGTGATTTGTCGACCACTGCATATAACCCTTAATATGCAGGTTCCCCTGATAAACAGCCCCTTAGTGCACCATCCTCTGACCTCCCAGCACTGGGGGTCTCCAGCCTCACGGTCCCAGGGCTCACACTGCCCCGGGCAATCAGAGAGACCCCTCTATCCATCCATTACCCCCCCAGGTAAAGTGATACAGAACAGGATGTATTGTGTGACGTTTCAGTGTAAAACCCTCTGGCAGTCGCGTGCTGTGTGTGTATTTTGTGATTGTGTGTAATGTGCGACTATTACACTATATTCTGTATTATCAGGCATTTGGGAGCGGGATTTCTGTCTTTTATATTAGTTTATACAAATTATTGTGGGGTTCTGTAATAAGGTTTCTAATCAGTGACACAGAGCAGTGAGTTACACACCTGCTAACTTTCCAAGCACTCGCTCACTTTAATCCCTAGTCTGACGGCTCCTTATCTAGGCTGCTCATCTGAAACTGAACATGCAGCAATGTAAAGCCATACTGAGTATAACCCCCATCTCCAACCTGCTCAACTATCTTCTAATTAAAGAACAAGAACCCCTAAAACATTGCTGAGGTTCCTACAGATCTGACTGCTGGGCTGTGCTGGCAATTATAACGCTCTGTAACGATTAGTTACCCCTGTGTTTTAATGGGTAGCTGCACACACACAATGACACAAACATAGTGACACAAACACACAACGTGTCATACAAACATGTATTGTAATTGTTAAAATTAAACTTTAAATTTCACTGGCAACACAAGCCTATAAAATATCTGGGTGTCCACATCACCAGAAACGTCAAAGATATATACGACGCAAATTATCCCAATCTAATCAGGACTCTAAAATCAGACTTACAAAAGTGGACATCCAAAAGGATCTCCTGGATAGGAAGAATCCATAGTGTCAAAATTAATTTACTCCCCCGAATCTTATATCTCTTTCAAACTCTCTCAGTGCCACTCAGATTGAGGGACCTGCACTCACTTCAATCTGACATCTCTAAATTTATATGGGGAGATAAAAAACCAAGAGTCAGCAGAATCAATATGAAAAGGTCGGTCTTGGCTGGGGGCCTAGCGGTACCCTGCCTGTTATCATATTACAGTACAAAGCGGCACAGTTGAGCCAAATCATGCAATGGCAGTCGGACCCGAGATCTAAGAGATGGGTCGAATTAGAGAGCGCAGCCTGTGCACCAATAGAATTACGTAATCTAATCTGGCTCCCCAAAACAGCACGAAAAGGTGCTAATATGCCGCTATCCTCAATGACCAACTCATTGTCAATCTGGGAGGCCACAAAAATTAGGCATTCCCTTACATCGACACGCTCTATGATGTCACCCCTGTGGAATAATTCTGAGTTCGTGCCGGGCCTTTCGGTCGGTAATATATCAATTTGGAGAAAGAAAGGTTATAATCGGATTAAAGATCTGGAAGGTCATGACAGAAAAATTAAGACGTTTGATCACGTCAGACTAGAAAAAGAGATCCCCCACTCAATTCTTTAGATACCTCCAGGTCAGGGCGTTCTATAACAAATTTGCCCCATACCCACCATTGACATCCTTCGAAAAGCTCTGTCTGGCAGAGACCGACACAAAGGGACTTACCTCGCAGCTATACAGCGAAGTGATCAGTACTAGCGATCAAGCCCATGAGATAACCTCATATAGATCACGGTGGGAAGCAGACATCGAAGAGTGTCTGGAGGACAAGGACTGGAGTGCTATCTTTCTAGCCACAGCAAAGAGTTCCATATGTACCACCCTCAAGGAGAACGCATATAAGGTCCTGATGCGATGGTACCTTACCCCACTGAAATTATCCAGGTTCGTGCCGGGATCCTCCCTGCTGTGCCCCCGCCAGTGTGGAGGATCAGCAGACCTGTTCCATATGCTGAGGTCTTGCCCGTGGATCTCCCCATTCTGGGAGACAATTAGACTTTGGCTACAGAGACTGTTTGATCTCACTATTCCCCCGGATCCATGGCTGTTTCTCCTGAACAGACCACTAGCGGGTCTCTCTAAAGCTCACAATAAACTCATTGCTCACTTTGCACTTGCAACACGGTGTGAGATCGCAGCATTATGGAAAAGCTCAAACATACCAACCATCCCAAAAATTCGGAATCGCATTTGGTTTATCTGCCAGATGGAAAAGTTAACGAGTCTGGTTAACGACACTGGCGACAATTATCTAAAAGTCTGGACGCCTTGGCTGGCACAGACAGATATCCCAGGGATAGAAAGGGCATCAATTTGTACGTCTTCCGGTTTGTCCGTCTGTATGGTTGTTTGTCTGTCGGTCTGTGTCTTTATATTTGTTTGTCTACCTATGTCGTGGTTTACCTGTTGGTATATACGTTGTTTGGCTGATTCGCGTGTCTGCCTGTTTGTCGGTTGGGCTGCTGGTGAGTCGGTAACTGAGTCCAAGCGTCTGGCTCCCTCGGTCAGAATGTTGGTCTGACACCGTTGTATTAACTCTGGAAGGCGAGCCCCGTCGAGATGCCCCTCTCGGCTCACCAGTTAGACCACAGTTCAAAATCTTGATATACTATATCATTATATATTCAGATACAATGAGGATCATCATGTCAAAATGTACCTTTGAATGTATTGCTGTAAACCAATAAAAATGTAAGTTACAAAAAAAAGAACAGGATGTATTGTGTGACTGTCGGGGTCGCCTAGACCTCCTGCCTAGCCATAGCTTCCTTGTCCACTGGGTGTGCTGCTGCCTTCTGTTGGCTCTGGGTTCCTCTGTATCTGTCTTCTTGTTGCTCCTGTCTCTGTCCTTATAGCTTGCTTCCTGTCTGTTGGGTTTGCCTTTGCTTGAAGTCAGATTCCTGATGCACATGCTTCTGATATCCTGATCTGTTTTCTGTACCTGTACCATAGAAGTCTGTTCACAGTAAAAGCCCTTGCTGGTAATCTGGCTTGTCCCTGTTTGTTCCTGTTCTCAGTCCCTGCCCCCAGACCTGTCCTTGCTCCCCTGTCCTGTTCCAGTCTCCTCGTTGCCGACCTCTGCCTGTTACCTGACTTCGCTACCTGCCGCCTGCCTCGGACCTCTGCTTGTTACCTGACGTCGCTACCTGCCGCCTGCCTCGGACCCTCTGATTGTGACCCCTACTACGCTTCCTGCTGTTCCGGCCACCGAGATCCTACCCGCCACAGGAGTCTCCCGTGACAGTGACGTTTCATTGTAAAACACTGGCAGTCGCGTGCTATGTGTGTATTTTGTGATTGTGTGTAATGTGCGACTATTACACTATATTCTGTATTATCAGGCATTTGGGGCGGGTTTTCTGTCTTTTATATCAGTTTTTACTCATTATTGCGGGTTCTGTAATAAGGTTTCTAATTAGTGACACAGAGCAGTGAGTTACACACCTGCTAACTTTCCAAGCACTCGCTCACTTTAATCCCTAGTCTGACGGGCTCCTTATCTGGGCTGCTCACCTGAAACTGAACATGCTGCAATGTGAAGCCATACTGAGTATAACCTCCCATCTCCAACCAGCTCAATTATCTTCTAATTACAGAACAAGAACCCCTAAAACATTGCTAAGACTCCTACAGATCCGACTGCTGGGCTGAGCTGCCAATTATAACGCCCTGTGACGATTAGTTACCCCTGTGTTTTAATGGGCAGCTGCCACACACACACAGTGACACAAACACAAACATGTCACACCTTATTTCAGTTGTATACCTAAGAACAAATAGCTGTGTATGAAAATATTCACACTCGATTTAAACCGGGGTTTTTATGGTCAAAGATATTGTTTAATAAAACAGCATCACCAGTGTTTCATGGGTTAAAACCAGTATTGCCCCAGCAGCAAGAGCATAATGCATGGTGCTAAGAACCGTATACAGTCATAGTAATATTGAGATAATGATGGTAAATCCTGTGTGAGGTCTGGTATGTGATCTTGATTGTAGGGAGGGTACTGGGTGTGGTATCCTAGTTGGTAAACCAGCATAGATGGTGTCCAGGAACCCAAAAGCTAATGATCACCCTAATAAATAATACCCTGATCCCTTAACAGAATAATATAACCATGTAGCAAGCAGGAAAAACTCACGAATCTGCTGCAGCGTCCATGTTAATCCCGGTAGGGTAATGCCTTGCCTTTTTTCCTTCCATGACTATTAAACCCTTTTATGGATAACGCACTTTCCTCCTAATTTTCTTTTTTGGATGATTCCGGTTGTGCTCTACCATTTCTCTATCCTATTGCATATATATATATATACACATACATACATACACAATGTTTCAGAATGCCTCTCTGCGATATCATCCTGGCTGGCCCTCCCCCGACTTTGGTGCTCTCTGCGAGGTGAGGCGGTGCTCTCTGCGAGGTGAGGCGGTGCTCTCTGCGAGGTGAGGCGGTGCTCTCTGCCAGGTGAGGCGGTGCTCTCTGCCAGGTGAGGCGGTGCTCTCTGCGAGGTGAGGCGGTGCTGCCTCTGTGAAGTGAGGCGGTGCTCTCTACGTGGTGAGTCTTGTGCTCTCCGTGAGTGAGGCGCGTGCCTTAACATATCTTGAGGACGCAGTGCTCTCTGCTAGGAGACGGTGCTCTCTTGCTGCTTAGTGTGTCCGGTGCTCTTTGGTGTGTGAGGCGGTGCTCTCTGCGAGGTGGAGCTGTGATGCCTCGTGAAGGTTAGGTCGGTGCTTCTCTCTCCCCTGCCGAGGTGAGACGGAGCTCTCGCTGTTTTTTATGGCGCTGCCTCTGAAGGTGAGGCCCGCTGCTTCTCGAGGTGAGAGTTGGTGCTCTCTGCTGAGTGGGGCGTGCTCCTCTGCGCAGGGTGAGTGGTGCTGGCTCCGCCTCTGCAGGTAGGCGGTGCACTCTCGTTCGAGGTGAGGGTGTGCTCTCTGTTGAAAGGTGCCTCTGTCTCCGCGAGTGAGGAGGCGTGCTCGTCTGCGAGGTGAGGGGGAGCGGTGCTCTCTCGAGGTGAGGCGTGCTTTCCCCTGCGAGGTGAGGCGGTGCTCTCTGCGAGGTGAGGCGGTGCGTCTCTGCGAGGTGAGCGGTGCTCTGGTGGTGAGGGTGACCTGTGGGAGGTGGGCTCTCTGTGGAGGTTGAGGCGGTGCTCTGTGGGAGGTAGAGCGGTGCTCTGATAGAGATCGGTGCACTCTTGAGGTAGGCGGTGCTCTCTGCCAGGTGAGGCGGATGATCTCTGCCAGATGAGGCGGTTCTCTCTTCCAGGTGAGGCGGTCTTCCTAGGAGCCGTTGCGGTGCTCTCTGCCAGTGAGATGCAGGCTCTCTCCCAGTAAGGCGGTGCTGTCTCTGTGAAGTGAGCGGTGGCTGCCATCTGTGATTGAGTCGGTGCTCTCTACGTGTTAGGAGGCGCTGCTCTCCCTGTGGAGCATCTGTGCATCTCCGTGAGTGAGGCCTGCTTACTTCTGACGGTGAAGTCCGTGTCGTCTCCTGCGAGGTGAGGTGGTGCTTCCTCGCTGACGTGAGGTGGTGCTCTCTGCGAGGTGAGGCGGTGCTCTCTGCGAGGTGAGGTCGGCTCTCTGCGAGGTTGGCGGTTCCTCTCTGCTCGCGAGTGAGGCGGTGCTGCTCATGCGAGTGGATGGCGGTGACTCTCTCGGGGTGATGGTGGCTCTCTGCGAGGTAGGCGGTCCTCTCTGCGAGGTGAGGCGGTGAACTCTCTGCGAGTGAGGCGTGTCTTGCGTGCCTGCGAGTGAGCGGTGCTCTCTGCGAGGTGAGGCGTGGCTCTCTCTGCGATTTATGCGGTGCTCTCTCCTTCGCGAGGTGAGGCGTGTCTCCCGGTAGTGAGGCGGTGCTCTCTACAGGTGAGGCTAGGTGCTCTCTTGAGATGGAGGCGGTGCTCTCTTCTGCGAGGTGAGGCGGTGCTCTCTGCGAGGTGAGGCGGTGACTCTCTTGCGAGGTTGAGGCGTGTGCTTCTCCTCTGCGAGTAGGGAGGAGGCGGTGCTCTCTGCGAGGTGAGGCGGTGCTCTTGCGAGGTGAGACGGTGCTCTCGGCGAGTGAGGCGGTGCTCTCTGCGAGTGAGGCGGTGCCTCCTGCGAGGTGAGGGTGGGCTCTCTGTCGAGGTGAGCGGTGCTGCCATTGTGAGTAAGCATGCTCTCTGCGAGGTTGAGGGTGCTCTCTGCTAGGTGAGGCGGTGCTCTCTAGAGGGTGAGGGTGCTCTCTCTAGGTGGGCGGTGCTCCCGGGAGGTGAGGCGGTGCATCTCTACGAGTGAGGCGGGTGCTCTCTGCGAGGTGAGGCGGTGCTCTCTGCAGTGTAGGCGGTGCTTCTCTGCGAGGTGAGGCGGTGCTCTCTGCGCGAGGTGAGGCGGTGCTCTCTGCGAGGTGAGGCGGTGCTCTCTGCGCGAGGTGAGGCGGTGCTACTCTGTCGAGGTTGAGTCGGTGCTCTCTGCATGGAGGTGAGGGGTGCTCTCTCGCGACGGTGAGGCGGTGCTTCTGCGAGTGGGCGATGGCTCTCGATGGGAGGTGAGGGCGTAGTCTTGCGTGTGAGGCGGTTCTCTGCGAGTGAGGGTGCTCTCTGTCGAGGTGCCGGCGTGCTCTTGCGAGGTGAGGCGGTGCTCTCTGCGAGGTAGGCGGTGCTTACCGGGAGGTGAGGCGGTGCTCTCTACGAGGTGGGCGTCTCTGCGATGGTGAGGCGGCGGCTCTCCGAGGTGAGCGGGCTCTCTGCGAGGTGAGGCGGTGTTCTCTTGCGAGGTGAGTGCGGTGCTCTCTCTGTGAGGTGAGCGGTGCTCTCTCTCTGCGAGGTGAGGCGGTGCTCTCTACGAGGTGAGGCGGTGCTCTCTGCGAGATGAGGGGATGCTGCCTCTGTAAGGTGAGGCTGTGAGAGCCAGTCACACGTGGGATGAGGTGGGGGGGGACAACATGGGTGTCGGTTCAAATGTTGGATGATGGGGGGGGGGGAGGGTCAGTGGGTAGCCGACACTCTAGGGATGAGGTGGGGGGGACAGTGGGAGCCGGTCACACGTGGGATGAGGTGGGGGGGACAGTGGGAGCCGGTCACATGTGGGATGAGGTGAGGGCGAGACAGTGGGAGCCGGTCACATGTGGAATGAAGGAGGACAGTGGGACACGGTCACACATGCGATGAGGTGGGGGGGGACAGTGGGATGAGGGGGGGACAGTGGGAGCCGGTCACACGTGGGATGAGGTGTTGGGGACAGTGGGAGCTGGTCACACGTGGGATAAGGTGGGGGGGGGACAGTGGGAGTCGGTCACAAGTGGGATAAGGTGGGTGGACAGTTGGAGCCTGTCACACTTGGGATGAGGGGGGGGGGACACAGTGAGAGCAGTACACACGTGGGATGAGGTGGGGGGCAGTGGGAGCCGGTCACACGTGGGATGAGGTGGGGGGGGGGGACAGTGGGAGCCGGTTACACGTGGAATGAGGTGCCCCAGTGCTACTGTGTGAGACCTGGAGTAAATTGCTATGGGCCAGATATACTAAGTGCTGCTAGGCATATGATTGGAACAGAATGTTTTATGGAGTAGCGCTGATTAGTAATATAGCTTATATCAGGGGTGAGCAAACTTTTTCAGCCGAGTCCCCCTTTTCATCCATGAAATTTCTCGGGCCCCCCCTGCCTCATGTAATCAATATCACATGGGGAAAAAAAACCCTTTACTAAACGGTATACAATGTAAATACAAATACGTCTAAATACTGTGACAGAGTCACTGACTCAGTAGGCTGGAACAGGACAATGTTTCTCTGGGTGAGGGATATGTGACAGTCACTGACTTACTGTAGTAGGCTGGAACAGTGAATTTAGAGATGCTGCAGCCAGTCCACAGAGCGTTAATCTCCTCACAGAGAAAGAGAAGCAGCTCAAAACTGATTAATCAGGGGCTGGGCACCACAGGTGTGTGATGACGTCACTCTCGCGACGTCAACAGTGAGCGGAGAGCAGGGAGGAGTGTTGGAGCAATAGAGGCCACGATTATCAGGTCGTATACAGCTAAGCCCTACTTGCAACAGTTGTTGCATGATCACACTGCCAACTGTCCTGGTTATAGGTGCACTTGGATACATATGCGTCAGGACTTTGTGGCTTTTCTTTGCCGGGGGGGGGAGCTTGTCATCCGATTACACGGTCAGGAGACATAATATATATCCCCTTCGGTGATTAGTAGCTTTGCTGCGCCTCTATTTACCTGTTTAGCCTGTTGGCTGTGCACTCTAGGTACAAGCTGAGTGTGGTGATTCAAGTAACCAGCGTGCCTGGGTTAAGTACAACTGCCAGACACTGTATAATGACTGATGGGATTTACACCTTCAATATAGCCCACAACCAGTCAGACATTGTGCGGACAGTCCCTCAGGAAGGGATATAGATGCTAAACCCTCTGTATATACATTGATGATACTACTAGTATTAACTGGTTGGAGTGCTTGGTTATATATGTCTTACACAGCGTGCATGATTGAACACAATACTGCTAGTTACCATTGCAGACGACACAGACAGGTTATACATACATATATATTAGCTGTTTCATCACAGCACATAATATAACTATACTACTCTACCCACTCCTGCACCCACTCCCTGTTTCTTTTAATATTTATAGTTGTCTTTGCATGTGTTAAATAAACTTTTTTTTATATATATCCTCAATTTGGTGTATGGGGTTTTCTACCCAGGGATTGAATTCTTCCCAGCCATTTATAGTAGAAGGGAGTGCAAATAGGATTTCTTTTGGGTTATCTCAACCCTACACCCTGTCCACTCATACTTACCTCCCGTATGCACCCCTATCTAAATGTACATACTCTTGATTACATTTTGGTGAGCGACAACACAACCCTTCTCAGACTTTTTAAAGGATACAGTATGCTGGGCCTGTCATGAACCAGGTCACACGGGGGAAGTGTGTCCCCAAATTCTCAAATATAAACAGTGGCAACAGGAGCTGAACTAGCAGCCGCACTGAGTGAAAGAAGAAATACAGAAGGACAGCTTCAAGACCTGAGGAGGGACCTGGAGTCTGAGCGTACTGGCCGCAAGATGGCAGAGATACAAAAGCGTGACCCGGAGGAGGAGCTCGAGGCTCTGAAGACTGAGCAGGACGCTACGTTGGACTCTACTGCTGCCCAGTAGGCGGTTTCTCAGATGAAGCTGGAGAAAAAGGCTACAAACTTAAGACAGACACTTGGGTCACGGAAGCAGTACATGGTAAAGATGGCGGTACAATTAAGACAAAAGGAAGTAATGCACAGGTGTCTCCTCTACAGGAAAAGGTATGGGCCCAGTCCATGCGTCCGTATCCTACACAAACTAATGCAGATGATGACAATGGTACAGTGAAAGCCGGGGACACAACTCAACTGCAAAGAGATGACGACTTTTGAGCCGCCTGAACGAGTAGCGCGCCCCGGTAAACATGACTGCAGTGCCCATGGGACCCAATGTAGATTCCTTGTTGTGAGGGCAACCGCTGTGAAGAAGCAGTTACAAATGGGGTGGAAGGGTGTCTGTGATCGTAAACTAAAAGACCTCACGGATTGTTCAACACTACTCCCGTCGGAGTAAGTTAATGAGTCAAGAAAGAAAGGCTCAAATCTTCAAGACTGTCTACTGCAAGCATGTCAAACTCAAAGGCTAACCCGGGCCAAATAAACAAGGTTTAAGTTTAGGTGGGCCGCAAAAAAACAAAAACTTCAATTTTCATAGAAACGTAGGTTTATTTCGAAAAGTACACTATAAATAAAAAAAGAACAAGAACAACGATAAAATTAATGTTTTCTTCCTGACACTTGGCATCTCTGACTCTCTCTCTCAGACTCTCTCTCTCTCTCAGAGTCTCTATCACTCTCTCTCACTCTCTCACTCTCAGACTCTCTCTCACTCTCAGACTCTCGCTCACTCTCAGACTTTCGCTCACTCTCTGACTCTCAGACTCTCTCTTTCTCTCTCTCTGACTCTCTCTCTGACTCTCTCTCTCTGACTCTCAGACACACTCTCTCTCAGACACACTCTCTCTCTCTCAGACAGACACTCTCTCTCTCAGACAGACACTCTCTCTCTCAGACAGACACTCTCTCTCTCAGACAGACACTCTCTCTTTCAGACAGACACCCTCTCTCAGACACCCTCTCTCTCTGACACACAGATAAAGATACACACACACAGATACACACACACAGATGCAGATACACACAGATGCAGATACACACACACACACACACACACACACACACACAGACACACACACACACACATACACACACACACACACAGAGATACACACACAGAGATACACACACAGATCCAGCTGGGAACCACACCCAGGATAAAGACAAGGACTAACAGATAAAGGGTTTTTCTTATTTGTTCTCTACAGAGACTGTTACTTTCTTCCAGATACCAGGGCATGTATTGGGCTGACAACCAGCTTAGCTGGCGACCCCGTTAGTAAGGGCCACCATAAAGGTCAGTGAAAGAACATGCCCTGCCAATTGGAAAAAGGGCTGGAGTCCTTGTGACTGGATACACACACACTGCACCCTGCAGTCTTCCCGGGAAGCTTTGGAACCACGCCCTGGCACTGCTGATCTCCAACCTGGTAGAACGTACGGATCCGGGAAACGAAAGAACCAATACACAGACAGTGTTTCAATCCTTGCGCCTCAGTTTATTAAGCATAGGGTAAAGATTTTTATACAGAAAAAAGAAAGGTTTGGTTAGAGGCGTAACGTAGGTGTAACCTGGGTGTGGCTTGGATTAGAGGCGTGATTTAGGGGTGGGACATATTAGTGGAATGATCTTGGGGCTTAATTTTCCCAATACAGGCACTGTTTGAATACATAGCCCATTCATTGTCTGTTATCAAAAACCTTGAATTTCTCTAGCAACTATGTTAGATGATTTTACCTCTCTCAGGGAACCAGTCTATTGTTTATTAAAACAGCAGGAAGCTGACAACATAAAAAGTATCTTAGCAAAATCATGAGCAGATAGGAAATGTAATTTGGCAGAAGCTGAATACATTAGAAATTATATTTCAGCAAATGCTGACAACATAATCTTAACAGGTCATTACAGACAAAATGGATGGTTTAACACAAATGCAGATTCTGCCCTTACCTACTGTCCCTAACAGTCAGTTAGTCTCCCTGACAGAGATAGGATTTTATTTCATTGTTTTTGTGTTTTGCCTTAAAGGGGCAGTAGCCTCAATGCTTTGGTTGCTGTTTGGTGGCAAATAAACCACTCAAGTTAAAACTCAACACAGCGTCTAGCGTCTTACAGACCAGGCCGCGAGGCCGTCTTGCCACAATACTTAAATACTTCAACATTTTTAAAACAGTTAAACATTACAATTTAAGTGGTTGTTTTTAGTAACATGGCTTGGGTCGGCTCATTTTATTTATGGCTGGGATAATGGTGCTGGCGTCACTGCATGTGCGCGCCCGGCAACCACTCTCCTGTATTTTCCTATGGGAGCTACCCCCGTGCCTGCGCGCCGAAAGGAGCGGTGACGCGGCAGCATTTTGAAAATAAAACATTTTGTATTTCCAGGCGGCTGCCGCGTGACTGTGCACGTGATCTGGTTCAGCCAATAAGGGCGAACCAGCTTTGTGATGCGTCCGCCACGCGTCTACAATCTCCTGCAGCCAAGTTCACAAATCGCTTGGCTGCAGGAGTGCGCGGCGGTGCGCTCGTTTGCATGTGGACTGTCACTATCACAAAGGCAATCCATTTGGGTGCATTCATCCACCACTTTGCCACCTCCCTGCCCTTTTACCCCCCATTTATTGTTCCTTCTCCCATTTGCCTTTCCCCCCCTGCTCTTTAGCCTTCCCCAGTGTCACCCACCCTCCTTCAGTACCTTCCAGTCTTATTTATTTTTCCGTTTTTAATGTTTTTTTTCTTTTTTCATAGTATTATTTTATTGCATTCAAAGTACTGTAACATTTAGATAGCTGCAGCTGACCCTTTCAAATCTCAGCTGTGCCGAGGGTCACAGCAAATCAGGGTGCCAGCGGAGAGCAGGACCAGAGAGTTATTGCAGGACAGACACTGGGAGGGACATTCAGCGATACCGCGCTGGTTCGTGCCCCTCCCCTGCCGTCCTACTGCAGTATAGTGCAAATAAAGTCTTTAATCCAATTGTTTGACAATAAATGCAGAGGTTTCCTGCGAATGGAGACTCACGTGGTTCTAGTAATAAAGATGCATTTCAAAAACTGCTGGTTTTGGCTGGACTCAGATGTGTGATGGTGTGTAAGGACTTCCACTTGGATGCAGTGACTTCTCTCAGATGGTGTCATTCGTGGAAAGATGTAAGCAGAGAAAGCCAACAATAGTGTAATATTGCAAAGGAATAACAATCTTTTATAAACATTTAAACATGAACACTTACATTGTGTCCTAATAATACAGACACACAAAATGGCTTGGCGTGCGCTCCACTCCGTTCGCTGCTGCCTCCTTGTCCTCCGTGTCAGACATCCCAGATCCGATACGTCACTTCCAGTTAGTGACGTACCTTGGATCGCGGGGAATCCCGATTGCAGGAGGATCTCAGCGGTAGGCTTCCTTCAGTGGGGGCAGAATCGGAGTCCTCTGATGCACCTCAGCAAATCATAGACTCCATACGTTTCGCTTGTAAAGCTTCATCAGGAGTCATGACTCCTGACAAAGCTTTACAAGCGAAACGCGTGGAGTCTATGGAGTGGGGGGGAGAGCAGGGGGATGACAACCTCACCCATTCGGAGAGAGCCGCTCTCAAAGATTTGGAGGCCAACAAAGACAGAACGGTGAAACCTTCAGACAAAAGGTGTCAATCTAGTGATTCTCGATGTCTTGGATTACAAGGTTGAGAATCTAAGATTGCTGTCGGACGTAGCATGCTATGAAGTCCTGGACAAGGACCCAACTACCACCTACAGTTCCGAACTATTCTACAATAGAGCGCGGACCCCAGGGTTATAGCCAATTTGGCACTGCAAGGGCCAGACTCAAAGTTATATGCGAGGGAACACTTACGGCCGAACGAATCGTACTGAACGGGTCCCACAGGAACACTATGTCTAATTAACTGGGGGTGGTGTAAACCCTACAACAGCGGTATAGGGGAAATGCTGTATAGGAAGCCTATAATGAATTGAAACGAGCAACCCAAATAAGTGGTGGTAAGGGACCCCTCCCCACTGAGCAAAATAAACCTTTGTTGCTCATTGGGGACACGTTAGAAACACGACCTTGCAAAGTTTAGACGTGGTATCCATACTCATCTCAGTGTGTAGTAAACACAGCTGAGGCATGTATACCAAAATATATGCATTAAACTGAGGATAAATCAGATGAAATGTCAGAGCGTTCTTGCTTGGCTGTCCAGGACCAGTCGCCGAACGCTCTACTAGTCGGGACGCGCCTTGCCTCGCCGACTCAGCCGACGTCGCTGGTTACTCAAATGCTGCATACTAATAATATTTACAGTCAATTTCTCGTTTACAACCCCGCTTTCTTACATGACCTACACGCTTAAGCTTCGCAAAGAAAATGTTCAAACATATGCAGCCAATAGTTTAAAGCATCAATCGCAGGATCATTTAATGGCGATTGTCATTCTTTTAATTGCGGGGTGAATAAAGAATACGTTTTATTTTGATCATGTTTTTCTCAGATGACACTTATCAGCTTCTGCAAAAGTACAAGAAGCCAAATGGGGACAGTTATAAATTAAGTGTTTATAGCGGTCATGTAGAGAAGAAAATCATTTAACTATGGATTCCCCCATTGAGAAAATGTGACTAATCTCCACATTTTAAATGTCGCCCTTTCTTCTTCCTTCTTTGTCTTGCCGCTGGCCACTCTCAAGAGTTACCGGGTGCGCAGAGATCGGAACTTTGCAGCAGTTTGCATGACAAAACATTTCCTGTGAGGATAGTTGTTCCCGATAAAAGATAAGAAAAGAGAAGAAAGCGTAATTGTCTCGAGGACCGATCATTTCGCACCAGGAATCAGTTGCTGCCCAGAGTCGTCCTATGTGCAGGGTTGTGCAACATATAACCCTTAATATGCAAGAAGGTTCCCCTGACAACAGCCCCTACTACCGCACCATCCCTCTAAACCAAAACCCCCCACCCGCTGGTCTCCATCTCACGTCCTTGGGCAATCAGAGGACCCCTCTATCCATCTCTACCCCCAGGTAATGTGATACAGAAACAGGATGTATGTGTGTACTTTTCAGTGTCAAACCCTCTGGCAGTCGCGTGCTGTGTGTGTATTTGTTGGTGTTGTGTGTAATGTGTCGATAGATGTACTATATTCGTGGATTATCAGATTTGGGGGGCGGGATTTCTGTCTTTGATATCAATTATAATTACCTCATTATTGTGGGTTCTCTGGTAATAAGGTTCTAATTAGTGACACAGAGCATGAGTTACACAACCTTGTAACTTTCCAAGCAACGCCTCACGCTTTAATCCTATTCTGATGGGCTTCCGTATCTGGGCTGCTCAATGAAACTGAACAGCTGCTGCAATGTGTAAGCTACTGAGTATAACCACCATATCCAACCTGCTCACTATCTTCCAATTAAGAACAAGAACCCCCTTAAAACCTCTGCTGAATTACCTAAAGATCCGACGTGGGGCTGAGTGCCAATTAACACCCTGTTACGTTAGGTACCCATCGCTGTGTTTTAATGGGCAATCTGCCACACACACACACGTCAAACAACGCACACAGTGATACAAACACACAACGTGAACACAAAACATGTCACAACCCACTTCAGTTGTATACCCTAAGAACAAATAGCTGTGTATAAAAATAGTCACACTCCATTTAAACCGGTGTTTTAATGTCAAACTATTGTTTATAAAAAACAGGCACATCACCAGTGTTTTATGGCATATAAACAAGTATTGCACAGCAGATAATACCCCGGGGGTGAGGGGATTATTGGGCGACCCTTGTGGTTGTAACAGGAGAAAGTGCGCTGGAACCACAGGACACGAATGGGGAAAGTTACAGGGACAGAATCAATAATTATTACATGATGATGAGACACATGCGGCGATATAACTAATATAATAAGTCCGTTCTCTGTGCGGGGATTAATCAACATGTGATGTCCTCTGTGTCCTGTTCAAGAGCATATTTACACAAATAATCTGTCTCTGCACTTATTATGGTGTTCTCTGTTGTGCTTTGTGCACTACATATTACGAGTGGGCGGGGGAGGGGGTGGAGGAGTGGGGAGGTGGAGTTAGAGAGCGAGGTAGTTGTGACGCAGGGGTAGATAGAAGGGGGTAGGATGTGGATAAGAGAGGGGGGGGGGGATATGGGGGGATTAACAATACAATGGCTTTCATTGGCCCTGGCAATTGCCACTGGCTTCAGACAAAAGGACTATTCTTGTAAAGAAAAAACTGAGCCTGTTGGGACTGGCACAATCGCGCCGTTTGCAGCAGGACTTCCCGGAGAAGTTTTCAACGCCCTGCAACGTTATCTGTCGATCTTTGTGAACTGAATCAGGCCCTGGAAGACCGAACGAAATGAAACGAACGCATGCAGGTTTTCAGATCCTTGTCTCATTTAGTACTATAAGGTGTATGACTTTGTTAAACGAAAAAAAGAAGATATGGTTTTAGAGGCGTACAGAGGCGTATCCAGGTGTGTGTTTGGGGCGTAGTCTTTGATTAGAGGCCGTGTTCACCCCCCTGCTTCCTCTATTTCCTTTCCCGTTTCCCTTCCCAAAGGGCAGGACAATTTTTAGTGGCGTGACGTTTGGACCGTGTCGTTACCTACAAGTCAAGTTCGACTACATAGCTATTCCTTGTCTGTTATCAAAAGAGACCTTGAGTCTTTAGCAACTATATTACACTATTTTAGCTTCTTGCAGAGAACCATTCTATTATATACTAACTAAAAACATCACGGAAATTGAACAACACAAAAGTATCTTAGAATATCCTTAGCAGGAAGAAAAAAATGTAATTTAGCAGAAACTGTGTGCATTTAGGAGATTAATCTTTCAGCAAAAGGCTGACACAGATCTTTAACAGTTATGACCATACAAAATGGAAGCTTAAAGAGTCAGATTCTGGCATACATATTGGTCCCTAAACAATCAGCATGGTGATGTCAGCTCTTGTCTGCTGATAAGACGCATTGTTACACACAAATAACTTTCTCCTGCCACTATTTCTGTTCTTCTTCCCTCGTTGTGCTTTCTGCTGCACTACTATACAGTGGGCGGGGGTGAGGGGGGGAGTGGGAGCGTGGAGTTAGAGAGAGGGGGTGTGAGCAGGGGGTTAGAGAGAAAGGGGGTAGGAGTGTGGAGTAAGGAGGGGTGAGGGGATTATACATACCATATCCCTAGAAAACATGAGGGTGTGAGAGAGAACAGTAGAGAACATATGGTTAGTATGTCCTTAGAGGTAACACGGAGCTGGTACCGGCTGTGCCTTTGCTTGTGTAGTGTATCCCCGCCTAGAGTATGGGCTCTGTTAGAGTGGGAAATCTCGGATAACGAGACGATTAGACAGGATCACTGGTGAAGGGCACTCAGCGACACATCTCTGCCCCAGTCCTCCCTTTTATAGAATAACAACTTGGGGGGCCAGAGGAAAAGGAAGACAGAAGAGGGGAAAGTATGGGACCCTGAGAAGCAGGAGATCAACAGGTGGTAATAGGCAAAAAGAGAGAAGTGTCAAGCAGTACTATCACAACAAACCGACTATGCCAAATCCCTTATACTAAAGCTGTCAGATTTATACTAACTACCAATCACATTATCGTTGAACTAGGGGCTATCCTTTTCTCACCCGGTCGATATGTGATACATTTGAGTGGGTAGAAAGATACTCATCTCTGCCCGCAAGCTTAAATTACTAGATTCTGTTAAAGGCGGAGTACAGACTAGCAAAACTCTAGAAATCCCCCCACCGACCTAGCTGTCCTTGAAATCTGCATCTGCCACCCTATTGAAGACTCAAATAGAGAGAGTGCCTGGTGAGGGACCTTTCACTTCACGGAGACCGAAATCAACTTTTGTGCCGTACAGAGAACATTTTCGCCAATATAGATATTTTTGTGTTTGGTTCACAAGAGATCTAGAAGCATTACCCAAATAAAAATGCGTGGACAAACTCACCCATTCGGAGAGAGCCGCTCTCAAAGATTTGGAGGCACCAACGAAAAGAACGTGAAACCTCACACAAAAGGTGTCAATATAGTGATTCTCGATTGTCTTGGATACAAGGTTGAGAATCTAGATGCTGTCGGACGTAGCATGCTATGAAGTCGGACAAGGACCCAAAACACTACAGTTCCGAAACTATTCTAGACAAAGGGCTGATTGACAAGGTCATTTCAAAACATGAGTACGATTTCTTTTTTGAAAATTCATTCCCTAAAGATAGCTATGGTTTACAGGGTACCAAAAATCCATAAGAGGAGAACACCACCCGATTGTATCGTGGGTAGGCAACTTAACTGAGAACGCGTGCTGCTACGTGGACCAGGTTCTCAGGCCATTCGTTGTCTCACTACCGTCCTATCTAAGGAACACAAAAGACGTTCTACAAAGATTAGAGGCGTGATCATTAGCAGTGACACCATTCTAGTGAACCTAGATGTGGAAGGTCTTTACACCAGCATCTACCATCAAAAAGGGACTAGAAGCAGTCTTGTATTTTTCTCCAAACTAGGGGCAGACTCTATATCACCCATAGCAAATTTGTGTTAGATTTGCTGTCGTTCGTGCTAATTAGGAATTGTTTCTTATTTAGAAATAAGATCTACCACCAAACACAGGGCACAGCCATGGGCACCAAGTGTGCCCCATCATACGCCAACCTCTACGTAGGTTGGTGGGAGTCCAAACATGTTTTCATTGATGAACTTGAACATCTAACCACACATCATCCTTTGGGTATGTTTCATCGATGATGTACTGATTCTGTGGGAAGGAACATTGGCACTCCTCAAAGAGTTTGTTGATATCTTGAACAATAATCACCTCAATCTACACCTTACTCTGGAGTTTGATAGAAACACCATATGCTTCCTAGATCTGAAGATTTCAAGAGGCCAAAGAGACCTTATTGAAACTAGTTTTCCGGAAACCTACAGCCATGAACAACCTCCTTGAGGAATCTAGCCACCACCCAAGGACCTTGGAACAGGGTATTCCGACTGGCCAGTTCTTAAGGATCAGGAGGAACTGTAGTAATAATACAGAGTTCGAAGGACAGGCCTCTTATGACGAGCGCTTTAAAAACAGAGGTTATAGTATGAAAATTATAAAGAAAGCTTACAAAAAGAGCCAAATACTTACCTCGTCTAGACTTACTTACTGACAAGGACCCCAAAGGTGATGAAAAGGTTGTGCGTTTCATAGGGACATACAACAAGCAGTGGCATCTGGCAAGAAACATTTTTGAGAAACACTGGCACATCCTAAGAGCAGACTCAGATATCAAGGATGCAATCCAAACCTACCCTTCTATGGTAAGCAGAAGGGCGCAGAATATCAAGGCTATCTTGGTCCATAGCCAACTCTGAGACGTCTGCAAGAATATGGTTGCCACCTAAACCAGTGGGCAGCTATAGCTGCCACCGTTGCAAAGCATGCCCGTACGTACTGTCCACAAAAACATTCAACAATTGGGACAATACACGGACATATCAAATCAAAAAATTCATCAATTGTCAGAGCTTTGGTGTTATCTATCAAGGGGTGTGCACGTGTGGGAAAAGCTACATTGGAAAAACAAAGACAATGAAAAAAACATGTACTCGAACACGTTGGCACCATAAGGAACAGCCCTGCAATAGAGCGCGGACCCCAGGGTTATAGCCAATTTGGCACTGCAAGGGCCAGACTCAAAGTTATATGCGAGGGAACACTTACGGCCGAACGAATCGTACTGAACGGGTCCCACAGGAACACTATGTCTAATTAACTGGGGGTGGTGTAAACCCTACAACAGCGGTATAGGGGAAATGCTGTATAGGAAGCCTATAATGAATTGAAACGAGCAACCCAAATAAGTGGTGGTAAGGGACCCCTCCCCACTGAGCAAAATAAACCTTTGTTGCTCATTGGGGACACGTTAGAAACACGACCTTGCAAAGTTTAGACGTGGTATCCATACTCATCTCAGTGTGTAGTAAACACAGCTGAGGCATGTATACCAAAATATATGCATTAAACTGAGGATAAATCAGATGAAATGTCAGAGCGTTCTTGCTTGGCTGTCCAGGACCAGTCGCCGAACGCTCTACTAGTCGGGACGCGCCTTGCCTCGCCGACTCAGCCGACGTCGCTGGTTACTCAAATGCTGCATACTAATAATATTTACAGTCAATTTCTCGTTTACAACCCCGCTTTCTTACATGACCTACACGCTTAACTTGCAAAGAGGATAAATGTTCACATATGCACCAATAAGTTTAAAGCATCAATCGAGGATTCATTTAATGTGCGATTGCATTCTTTAATTGCGGGCTTAGAATAAAGAATACGGTTTTATTTTAACATGTCTCAGAGTGACAATTTATCAGCTCTGCAAAAGTACAAGAAGCCAAATGGGACAAGTTATAAATTAGATGTTTATTAGCGTTCATGTAGAGAAAGAAAATATTTAACTTATGAGTTCCCCCAGTTGGAAAATGTTACTAATCTCCACATGTTAAATGTCGCCCTTTACTCTTTTCTTTGTCCTGCCGTGGCACTCTAAGAGTTACCGGGTGCTGCAGATTATCGGGGAATTTGCAAGCAGTTTGCCAGTTAAAAACACTTTTCCTGTGAGGAATAGTTCCGATAAAAGATAAAAAGAGAAGAAGAACAGTAATTGTCTCGGGACATCATTTCAGCGACAGGAATCAGTTGTGCCCAATTCGTCCTATGGCAGGTTTGCACATATAACCCTTATATGCAATGCAGTCCCCCTGACAACAGCCCCTATACGCACCATCCCTCTAAACCAACTCCCCATCCAGCGGGGTCTCCAGCTCACGTCCTGTGGGCAATCAGAGGACCCCTCATCCATCGTCTAACCCCCAGGTAATGTGATACAGAAACAGAGTATGTGTGCTTTTCAGTGTAAAACCCTCTGGCAGTCGCGTGTGTGTGTGTTTTTGTGGTGATGTGTGTAATGTGTCGATAATTGTACTATATTCTGATTATCAGCATTTGGGGGGCGGGATTTCTGGTCTTGATATCAATTATAATACCTCATTATGTGGGTTCTTCTGGTAATTAAGGTTTCTAATTAGTGACACAGGAGCCATGAGTTACCACTCTGTAACTTTCCAAGCATCGCGTCACCTTTAATCCTATTTGATGGGCTCCGGTATCGGGCTGCTCAATCGAAACTGAACTGCTGCTGCAATGTGTGAAGCCTACTGAGTATAAACCACATCTCAACCTGCTCACTTATTTCACTTAAAGAACAAGAACCCCACTAAAACCTCTGCTGAGAATTCCTAAGATTCCGACGTGGGGTGAGCTGCCAATTATAACACCCTGTGTCGTTATTACCCATCGCTGTTTTTAATGGGCAGATTGCCACACACACACACGTCAAACAAACGCACACAGTGATACAACCACACAACGTGAAACACAAAACATGTCCAACTCCACTTCAGTTAGTATATCCCTAAGAAACAATGAGCTGTTATAAAATGTCACACTTCCATTTAAAACCGGGTGGTTTTTGTCAAACATATTGTTTATAAAAAAACAGGCATCACCCGGTTTTATGGCATATACAACAAGTATTGCCAGCAGCAGATAAACCCCGGGGTGAGGGGAATATATTGGGCGACCCTTGTGGTTTAACAGGAGAAGAGTGCGCTGGAACCACAGGACAAATGGGGAAAGTTACAGGACAGAATAATAATATTACATGATGATAACACAATGCGGCGATATACTAATATATAATAAGCCGTCCCTCTTCGTGCGGGGATAATCAACATGTGAGCTGTCACTACTGTGTCCTGTTCAAGAGCATTTGTTACACAAATACATCGTCTCCTGCACTATTTTGGTTTCTCGTTGTGTTACTGACTGCACTACATATTACGAGTGGGCGGGGGGAGGGGGAGGAGTGGGGAGACGTGGAGTTAGAGAGGGGTCTAGTTGTGCGCAGGGTAGATAGGAGGGGGTAGGTGTGGATAAGTAGAGGGGGGGGGGGGAATGGGGGGATTAACGTAACAATGCTTTCATTGGCCTGGCAATGGCCCTGGCTTCAGACAAAGGAAACCTATTCTCTGTAAAGAAAAAACTGAGCCTGTTGTGACTGGCACAATCTGCACGTTGCAGCAGACTTCCCGCGAGAAGTTTTCAACGCCCTGGCAACTGTTATCTTCCGATCTTTGATGAACGTGATCAGGCCTGGAAGACCGAACAAATGAACGTAACGATGCCAGGTTTCAGATCCTTGTCTACATTTATGTAACTAATAGGGTAATGACTTTTTAACGAGAAAAAAGAAGATATGGTTTAGAGGCGTCACAGAGGCGTTATCCTAGGTGTGTGTTGGGACGTAGTCTTTGATTAGAGGCGTGCTCACTCCCCCCTTGTTCTATTTCCTCGTTTCACCCTCAATGGCAGGTACATATTTTAGTGGCGTGACGGTTTGGACCGGTCTGTTACCCATACAAGTCAATTCGACTACATAGCTTAGTCATTGTCTGTTATCAAAAGAGACCTGAGTCTTTAGCAAACTATATTACACTATTTGTTCTTGCAGAGAACCATTCTATTAATACTAACTAAAACATCAGGAAATTGAACAAAACACAAAAGTTCTTAGAATATCCTTAGCAGAATAAAAAAATGTAATTTAGCAGAAACTGTTGCATTTAGGAGATTAATCTTCAGCAAAAGGCGACACAGATCTTGTAACTAGTTAGACCAGTACAAAATGGAAGCTTAACAGAGTCAGATTCTGGCTGACATATTGGTCCCTAAACAATCAGCAGGGACTGTCATTTGTCTGCTGAAAGACGCATGTTACAACAAATAACCTTTCTCCTGCCACTATTTCTGTTCTTCTTCTCTGTTGTGGCTTTCTCTGCTTGCACTACTATACATGGGAGCGGGGTGAGGGGGGGAGTCGGGGAGCGTGGAGTTATGAGAGAGGGTGGGTGTGAGCATAGGGGGTTAGAGGAGAAGGGGGTAGAGTGTGGAGTAAGAGCTGGGGGTTAATACATACCTATCCCTAGAAAACAAGAGGGTGTGAGAGAGAACAGTAGAGAACATATGGTTAGTATTCCTTAGAGGTGTAACAACGGAGCTGGTACGCTGTGCCTTTGCTTGTGTCGTTATCCCCCGGCCTAGAGTATGGGCTCTGTTAGAGTGGGAAATCTCGGATAACGAGACGATAGACAGGATCACTGGTGAAGGGCACTCAGCGACACATCTCTGCCCCAGTCCTCCCTTTTATAGAATAACAACTTGGGGGGCCAGAGGAAAAGGAAGACAAGAAGAGGGGAAAGTATGGACCCTGAGAAGCAGAGATCAACAGGTGGTAATAGGCAAAAAGAGAAGTGTCAGCAGTACTATCACAACAAACCGACTATGCCAAATCCCTTATACTAAAGCTGTCAGATTTTATACTAACTACCAATCACATTAACGTTGAACTAGGGGCTATCCTTTTCTCACCCGGTCGATATGTGATACATTTGAGTGGGTAAAAGATACTCATCTCTGCCCGCAAGCTTAAATTACTAGATTCTGTTAAATGGCGGAGTACAGACTAGCAAAACTACTAGAAATCCCCCCACCGACCTAGCTGTCCTTGAAATCTGCATCTGCCACCCTATTGAAGACTCAAATAGAGAGAGTGCCTGGTGAGGGACCTTTCACTTCACGGAGACCGAAATCAACTTTTGTGCCGTACAGAGAACATTTTCGCCAATATAGATATTTTTGTGTTTGGTTCACAAGAGATCTAGAAGCATTACCCAAATAAAAATGGTGGACAAACTCACCCATTCGGAGAGAGCCGCTCTCAAAGATTTGGAGGCACCAACGAAAAGAACGTGAAACCTCACACAAAAGGTGTCAATATAGTGATTCTCGATTGTCTTGGATACAAGGTTGAGAATCTAGATGCTGTCGGACGTAGCATGCTATGAAGTCGGACAAGGACCCAAACACTACAGTTCCGAAACTTTCTAGACAAAGGGCTGATTGACAAGGTCATTCAAAACATGAGTACGATTTCATTTTTTGAAATTCCCTAAAGATAGCTATGGTTTACAGGTACCAAAAATCATAAGAGGGAACACCACCCGATTGTATCGTGGTAGGCAACTTAACTGAGACGCGTGCTGCTACGTGGACCAGGTTCTCAGGCCATTCGTTGTCTTCAGCTACCGTCCTATCTAAGGAACACAAAAGACGTTCTACCAAAATTAGAGGCGTGATCTTAGCAGGCCACCATTCTAGTGAACCTAGATTTGGAAGGTCTTTACACACAGCATCTCCCATCAAAAGGGACTAGAGCGTCTTGTATTTTCTTCCCAAACTAGGGGCAGACTCTATATCACCATAGAAATTTGTGTTAGATTTGCTGTCGTTCGTGGCTAATTAGGAAGTTGTTTTCTATTTAAAATAAGATCTACCACCAAACACAGGGCAGCCATGGGCACCAAGTGTGCCCAATCATACGCCAACCTCTATCGTAGGTTGGTGGGAGTCAAACATGTTTTCATTGATGAACTTGAACATCTAACCAACACATCATCCTTTGGGTATGTTTCAGTCATCGGATGTTACGGATTCTGTGGGAAGGAACATTGGCACTCCTCAAAGAGTTGTTGATATCTTGAACAATAATCAGCTCAATCTACACCTTACTCTGGAGTTGATAAGAAACACCATATGCTTCCTAGATCTGAAGATTTCAAGAGGCCAAGGAGACCTTATTGAAACTAGTTTCCGGAAACCTACAGCCATGAACAACCTCCTGAGGAATCTAGCCACCACCCAAGGACCTTGGAACAGGTTTTATTCCGATTTGCCCGGTTCTTTAAGGATCAGGAGGAAACTGTAGTAATAATACAGAGTTCGAAGGACAGGCCTCTTATGACGGAGCGCTTTAAAACACGAGGTATAGTATGAAAATTATAAAGAAAGCTTACAAAAAGAGCCTAATAAAACACAATAGGTAGCGCTAATAATAATAACGTATGTTAATATATATATATTAAATTTATAAATAAATTAATAATAATAAAGTGAAGCAGCCTGATACACATCTGACCCCAGTCAGATACGAGTAAGGAACTATAATGGTATCAATGGCGCTAACAACAATATATAAATGGATAAATATACAACGAGATGACGATTGGATAATCAGTGATGACTCAGCAGACGGTGATCAATTCAAAGGATGCTTAAGGGGAGCAGCCGCCGCAAGGTTTACAAGTGGGTAACGGCAGCAGATGACAACGCAGTGATATCAGGGACCAGGGTGTTGTCATCTGCTGCCGTTACCCACTGTAAACCTTGCCATGCGGCTGCTCCCCTTAAAGCATCCTTTGAATTTGCCGCCATTTCCCTACACGCGACCGCGAGGAGCAGGAGAATCTGCGGCTCAATACGTCCGGTGCCGGGCGCTTCTGCGCATGCTCGAACTGCTGAGGACGGAAGCAGGGCACTCAGACAGCTTTCCCTGCCCCTGCGACAGCGTGGATGAACGCTTACTCCATTGCTGACAACTCACACACGTGGCAGACGCTGGAGAGAGGTGTGGGAGCCGTGCCAGCCACTATGAGAGGGGATACTCTATAATTATCCACTGCTGTATACCATCTAGGCTTCGGTATGCGGGCAATTCGGCCAGATATCGTTGGGACCTATAACCTTGTCATAATTGTCTTATATGTTTTTTATGATATATTAAATATACTTTTTTAGTCATCTGTGTGTTTCAGCAACTATGTTAGTTATTGTTTGTCTGTTTGTTTTGATGTTAAACAGTATTATACTATGTTCTTCTTTTTTTCTTATATTTCATGTTTGATCACCGTCTGCTGAGATCATCACTGAATTATCCAATCGTCATCTGGTTGTATATTTATCCATTTACAAAAAGAGCCAAATACTTACCTCGTCTAGACTTACTTACTGACAAGGTCCCCAAAGGTGATGAAAAGGTTGTGCATTTCATAGGGACATACAACAAGCAGTGGCATCTGGCAAGAAACATTTTTGAGAAACACTGGCACATCCTAAGAGCAGACTCCGATATCAAGGATGCAATCCAAACCTACTCTTCTATGGTAAGCAGAAGGGCGCGGAATATCAAGGATATCTTGGTCCATAGCCAACTCTGAGACGTCTGCAAGAACATGGTTGCCACCTAAACCAGTGGGCAGCTATAGCTGCCACCGTTGCAAAGCATGCCCGTACGTACTGTCCACAAAAACATTCAACAATTGGGACAATACACGGACATATCAAATCAAAAAATTCATCAATTGTCAGAGCTTTGGTGTTATCTATCAAGGGGTGTGCACGTGTGGGAAAAGCTACATTGGAAAAACAAAGACAATTAAAAAAACATGTACTCGAACACGTTGGCACCATAAGGAACAGCCCTGTCGTGAGGCACATAAACCAGTGCCACAATGGTGACCCAAAAGCACAGACCTCTTGACCTCAAGATAGGGGAGTCCCAGCAATTACAACAAGCTGTCTCGCTGGTGTGTCAAGCGAGTATTTGGATCTGTTAACACAGATCTCTGCTTACACTGGCTCTCTGTGGGATCCTCACACAAGGATTCACTGAACTACAAAAGGTGGAATAGACACTGTATCATCTATCCACTAAGCAAGCAACATTTAGGTTCATTTTAACAATCGTGTGCAACATTTAGTGTACACATGAGCCCACAGACATACTGCTAATACTGATCAGTTATCTGTATTAGCAGCTACACCTATCTTGTTATAGGTCTATAGTTCCAGTTTACATCATTATCACCACTCCTAAACAGCTAATGGCACTATATACAAGGTTTTGTGTATTTAGTCTAGCCCCAACTGTTATAGATTATCTCTTACACAGGTACCACTATAGACAGTGATGTTATTACTACACTGTCAAACATTGATTGATATCCGGGGTTTGCAGACTCCTATTGGATACACTTTGGCTAGTTTAATAATTTATTTTAAAGCCCTATATTTTAACGAACGTTCAGAAAAAAACTATTGAATTGTAAAACACTATAACCATTCCAAAAGGTGCGAGAGCGCCATCATACTGGGGCTCTTATCTTCAGTGCTGTAACACTACCCGCCCCAAACAGCAGCACCCCCCCACCCCTACTATTATTAAGCTGTATATTACTGTATATACCTCCCAGCTTTACATTAGTGACTGTATATACCTCCCAGCTTTACATTACTGACTGTATATACCTCCCAGCTTTACATTACTGACTGTATATACTGTATATACCTCCCAACTTCAGATTAATGACTGTATATACTATATACCTCCCAGCTTTAGGTTAGTGACTGGATATACATATACCCCCAGCTTGTAGTTAGTGACTGTATATCATATACCTCCCAGCTTTAGGTTAGTGACTGTATCTGACTATAACCTCCCAGCTTTTAGGTAGTGACGTATATATCTGTAAGTATACCTCCCAGCTTTAGGTAGTGGCTGTATATACTGTATATACTATATACCTCCCAGCTTTAGGTTAGTTACTGTATATACCTCCCAGCTTTAGGTTAGTGACTGTATATACTATATACCTCCCAGCTTGCTCCCTGATCTGAAGTCCGGTCAGCATGTGAGTAGAGATCTCATAAACTTCCCCACAGGGGGGGGGGGGGGGGGAGATATTACCAAGGGGACCGGAAGTGGGCAGAGCAGACAGGAAGTGCACCCCCCCTGAATTATCACCGGGTGAGTCTCTGTAACAGGAAGAATATTATCCGGGGGGAGCCGGTCACACGTGGGTGGGGGGGAGACAGAGGGAGCCGGTCTCTCGGCTTGCTGGATCAGAGTCCTGAGCACTGAGAGCTTTTAGGCTTATTAAAGGTCTAACGAGCCAGCTGAGCTAATTAGGAGAACCTGCCCTGATATTAACCTGCCCTGACATTAACCTGCCCTGATATTAACCTGCCCTGATATTAACCTGCTCAGTGCTGGGCTCGAGCTCTTTACACAGGTTTCCCTGCAAAGCTATTAGGGAAGGCACCCAGTCACAGGGTTATCGTGTGACAGGAAAGCAAATGTAACCGGCGCTTCCTGGGTATTTCTTACAAAGCTATATAGTGCAACTAATAACATAAACAAGGGTTGTTACCCCAGTATATAGTGCAACCAATAACATAAACAAGGGTTGTTACACCAGTATATAGTGCAACTAATAACATAAACAAGGGTTGTTACCCCAGTATATAGTGCAACTAATAACATAAACAAGGGTTGTTACCCCAGTATATAGTGCAACCAATAACATACACAAGGGTTGTTACACCAGTATATAGTGCAACCAATAACATACACAAGGGTTGTTACACCAGTATATAGTGCAACCAATAACATAAACAAGGGTTGTTACCCCAGTATATAGTGCAACCAATAACATAAACAAGGGTTGTTACCCCAGTATATAGTGCAACTAATAACATAAACAAGGGTTGTTACCCCAGTATATAGTGCAACCAATAACATACACAAGGGTTGTTACACCAGTATATAGTGCAACTAATA
>CM071586.1:8738218-8851674 GCA_036426205.1 Ascaphus truei
CCCTGCTCGCGCCAATTTAAAAAATTTTTTTTTTTAAATAAATAATTAAATAATCCCCCTCCCTGATTGGGTTAATGTGGGAAAGAGGGCCGGCAGGCAGCGCTGGGTTAGCTCCTTCCCCCGAATCTTCCCCATCCTGCCCTCCTCCTCCCTCCCTGCCCTGGGGTGTCCGTCACCTGGGATGGGATGGGGGGGTTGTGTTGCGCGGCTGTGCACGTGGGTGGGGTGGTGGTTCCCGCTCCCGTGCTTGCCCCTCTCCCGTGCGTCCCGCTCCCCCGTGTGCTGCCCCGCTCCTGTGCTGGCCCCCTCCCGTGTGCTGCCCCCCTCCCGTGTGCTGCTTCCCTCCCGTGTGCTGCCCCCTCCCGTGTGCTGCCTGGGGAGGCTGGAGAGCCGAGTCTTGGCGCTTCCCCCTACTCCACTGTGTGTGGAGGGGGCTTCCCCCGTCCCCCTCCCCCTCCACAAACGCGACCAACAGCCGCAGCACTGCTCCGTGAGGGAGGGTGAGGTGCCTGTGTTCCTCCGGAGCTGACACCGGCTCAGGGGAACCCCGAGGAGAGGCATCAGCCGAAGAGATCAGCTCCGGAGATACGGGGTGAGTGATGTCATCAGCCCACCAACATTTATAACACCACTCACACTCAGGGGTGTGTGTGTGTGTAGGTGTGTAGGTGTGTAGATTGTGTGTAGGGGGGGAGAGACAGAGTGTGTGTAGGGGGGGAGAGACAGTGTCTCTCTCTCTGTGTGTGTCTCTCTCTCTGTGTGTGTCTCTCTCTCTGTGTGTGTCTCTCTCTCTGTGTGTGTCTCTCTCTCTGTGTGTGTCTCTCTGTGTGTGTGTCTCTCTCTCTGTGTCTCTCACCCACACTCTCTCTCTCTCACACTCTCTTTTTTACCCTATATATCTTAACTGCCCTATACTACACCGAAATAACCTATACTGCTTTCTTCCAGATCTGACTCAAGCTTCACACAGAAGACATCGGAACCCCTCCTAACCCAGAAGACAGGTAGGGAACACATCCCCTCAAATGTATAACATTGCGGGAATGAGGGTACCTGGACATTGAGGGACTGCGGATTAGGTAAAATCCCAGCCGGGATTGCTGCTTTAGATATTGTGAAGCGGGGACATCCAGACACTGGTTAAGGGGCTCAGGAAACTAGTCATTCACACCTGGCTTTTATTTCTAGATCCGACACACACACAATTGAGGGACTGCGGATCAGGTAAGATCCCAGGTGGGATTGCTGCTTTAGATATTGTGAAGCGGGGACGTCCAGACACTGGTTAAGGGGCTCAGGAAACTAGTCATTCACACCTGGCTTTTATTTCTAGATCCGACACACACACACACACACACACACACACGTAACAAGGACTAATTGTAGTATAATGTAATACAATAAATACATTTATGTCAAAAACGACTGTTGTTCTGTATTTTATTTATATATTTTATTTTAAAGCGGGGTTGGGGGTTTGACTAGGGGCGGGACTAGGTGGCGAGTAGAATTTTTGGTTGGGCGAGTAGATTTTTGGGTGATTTGTCGAACAGGTCATGGTATAAAAGGCAGGAGCTGATACAGTTCTTATCAGTCTGTTTGTGATCATCTTTCTACAACATGTCCCTTTGTCTTCCAGCTCCTGAACCAACTCCAGATGGTGAGTATTTAGCTAAATATATATCACTTTATACAATTCATACTGTGATGTTGTATTTATATTGAGATTTATTTTGCACAACTTGTTTGTTAGAATATATTTAAATTAACTTGTACTAATTACGTTTACGTGTTTGTTTTTTTAATGTTTAAATCATGTTAATTTTCCTGCAGTACAATATAGTTTCAATGTTATATTCACCTATTTTGTTGCAAATTAAATATTAATCAGTGTTTACTCGGAGATCTGATTTGTACAACATATAATAACATGATTTTGGAGAAACATTTGAAACTTCCAAACATATTGACTTAATTGGTAGAAGAATCAACAGATAAAAAAGCTAGGTTGATGGATAATGATTTCAGTCAATTTTAATGGCCTTTTCGTTAACCAATAATTGACAATACTTTCCAGCAAGTACAAAAATGATGGGTGTTTCATATAAATAAATGAACGGGAGAATTTTATCAGCAATGTACAAATTAGCATCAAAAATGCAAAACGAGAAGACAAAAGTGCACAGAAATTGTGCCGTTTTATATTTGTTATATTTCTATTCATTTTGCTCTGTAAACTGTTTTTTCATGTTTTATGTACAACTTACAACGGATCATTATGTAGTAATTATAAGCTTTTATATAGACTGATTCTGTTGTTGATACTACTTTATATTTTCATTCATTTCATTCATTCATTCTCTCACGTCTCGATTACTGCAACCTCCTGCTGTCCGGCCTTCCTACCTCTCACCTGTCTCCCCTACAATCTATCCTAAACGCTGCTGCCAGAATCACTCTACTCTTTCCTAAATCTGTCTCCGCATCTCCCCTCCTGAAATCCCTCTCCTGGCTTCCGATTAAATCACGTATCTCACACTCAATTCTCCTGCTCACTTTTAAAGCTTTACATTCTTCTGCCTCTCCTTACATCTCAGCCCTAATTTCTCGCTATGCACCATCACGACTCTTGCGTTCTTCTCAAGGATGTCTTCTTTCTACCCCCTTTGTATCTAAAGCTCTCTCCCGCCTTAAACCTTTCTTAGATTGTAAGCTCCTCGGAGCAGGGACTCATTCCTTAATGTTACTTTTACAGTATCTCTGAAGCACTTATTCCCATGATCTGTTATTTATATTATTTGTTATTTATATGACATGTATTACTACTGTAAAGCGCTATGTACATTTATGGCGCTATATAAATAAAGACATACAATACAATACAATACAATTTTATCACCACATTATAACTGTTTAGTAACATACTGTAGAAGATACTCCCCTAATAGTAGGACAGATAATGTAATATAGCAGGGAATACACTATGTACTGATTGCAGAGTCTGAATGATGCCACAAGACACTTTATTGAACTGTAAGAGGCTCTCAGAAATAACAGGGACAGCTCTGATGATTTTGTTCCTCCTGACAAACAAACAACAATTGGAGAATTCTGTGTTCCAGGAACCAGTTGAGTTTGATAAAGTTGCGATTTACTTCTCCAAGGACGAGTGGGATTATTTAACAGAAGAACAGAAGGAACTTTACAAGGATGTGATGATGGAGAATTACCAGGCTCTCTGCTCTCTAGGTAAGAAAAAGTGTGTTGTGTGTGTGTGTGTGTGTGTGTGTGTGTGTGTGTGTGTGTGTGTGTGTGTGTGTGTGTGTGTGTGTGTGTGTGTGTGTTATACTGAATGTATATCTATAATGCGCCATCCGTGTACATAGCACTGCACGGCAGTAATACACTTGACATAACAATACAGCAGATTATAGGAATAAGAATTTTCTGTGGTGCAAACACATTAAATATATACATGTCTCCCCTGACATATACAGGATGTGTCAATGTGACGCCTGAGATTGTATCAATGATTGAGCGCGGAGAAGAGCCGCATATAAGGGGTCACCAGCAGTATAAGGAAAAGGAAAGTCCTACAGATATCAGCACTGGTGAGTAATAAACACTTTAGTGGTGGGTGCTCTAGGAACAATTATTATATAACATATTTCATAAAAAAAGGAAACGATCTATAATTAGTATATCTATCAATAATTTCTAATGTCCTTTTGTAACTTTACCTTTCCCATAATAAAGTAGAAATATATGTGGTACACACACTTCCTGATTTTATAAATATATATATCTCTCTGTGAGGCAATATCCTCACAAATTAAGTTTATTGCAATTTTGAATGCTTTTCTGCACTTCTACTTGGAAACATTTACTGAATACCTGATATGTTACACATCTTACCATGTGTATCCTGTATCTTTACAATCTTAAATTAAATCTGACGTGTGAGAATCATTTTTTGTGCCCGATGTTAATGAATTTCTTTACTCAAATGTTTTTCCCCAGCTGATGGATTCGTGAGCAGGAATTTCCCTGAAGGATATCCCATTTTGTTCTGCTCACCAGATTGTGTAATGGAAGATACCAGTGTTACCCAAATGTATCCCGGAGCAAATCACATTAGCCAGGATATACCAAGCCAGAGTCTGAGAGAAACTGTGAGCATTATGGTTAAGGAATCCACCTCACAGGAAAAAGGAAATCTCCCAGACTCACACATTCATACCATCAGAGAACATACAGGGACAGAATATGCATCTACTCCTATTACAACGTGTAACAAAGGAAACATGAATGCAGGGAACGTTCACAAGAACTTGTCAGTAACAGAAAAACCATTTGTATGTTCTGAATGTGGGAAATGTTTCACAAGTAACTCTAAACTCGTTATACACCAGAGAATACACACAGGAGAAAGACCATTTGTATGTTATGAATGTGGGAAATGTTTCACATGTAACTCTGCCCTTGTTAGACATCAGAGAATACACACAGGAACATGTTCTGAATGTGGGAAATGTTTTAACCAGTACTCTGAACTTGTTGCACATCAGAGACATCACACAGGAGAAAGACCATTTGTATGCTCTGAATGTGGGAAATGTTTCACTTGTAACTCTACTCTCCTTAGACATCAGAAAATACACACAGGGGGAGGACTATTTGTATGTTCTGAGTGTGGGAAATGTGTTACCCGTTACTGTACTCTTGTTAAACATCAGAGAAGTCACACAGGAGAAAAACCGTTTGTGTGTTCTGAATGTGGGAAATGTTTTACCCAGAACTCTAATCTTGTTACACATCAGAGAATTCACACAGGAGAAAAACCATTTGTATGTTCTGAATGTGGGAAATGTTTTACCCGTAACTCTTCTCTTGTTAAACATCAGAGAGTTCACACGAGAAAAAACAAGACCACCGGAACAATCTACCGGAGACTCTCACAGCCGCCACCAGTCTAAGATCTTTCATAATAAAAGCTGTCTCACATGTTAATCTGATCTGTAACTGTTACATACGCCTATAATATATATTTGTCATGATCGTGCTCGCCACAAACCGGGACTGGGCCGCAGGGCTGAGGTGGGCATATGAAAACACCGACCTTAGGCCACGAAGCCGGTTCAGGGTTGTGCAGTCCGTAGTCAAACATAGCCAGGTCAGGACAGGAGAATGCAGGATAATCAGGAGACAAGCCAGGGTCAGCGCAGGCAACATAGGAGCGATGGTCACGAGCTGAGGTCATCATTAGGCAATCTTTGTTGAAGCTGCTTCAGCGTAGAAGGCAAGAACTTGGCGTGAAGCCACTTCAGCGGAGACGCTTCAGCGAAGATTCTGCAGCGTGACAGGGAAAAGACAGGAGTCACAGGAACATGAAGCTTCAGTACAGGGACTTCAGCACAGGAAC
Organism: Ascaphus truei; assembly: GCA_036426205.1. Classification (NCBI taxonomy): domain Eukaryota; kingdom Metazoa; phylum Chordata; class Amphibia; order Anura; family Ascaphidae; genus Ascaphus; species Ascaphus truei. Next base: position 8,743,641 of record CM071586.1, read on the forward strand.
AATATCCATTTGGAAGAAGCAGGAACAGAAGCCACGGTGCTGGGAATCCAATGCTTCAGCACGGGAAGGCAGGAAAAGTTCAGTGAAGCTGCTTCACCGTGGCAGGGTTTCTGGAAGGAGGGAACAGGAACAGAGAAGGGAAGGCCACAGGAACCAGGGGTGCAGACACGACATGGGAAACACTGGGGAACCAGCGTAGCCGCTTCAGCATGGCGGAGGCAAAGTCTGCCAGGAACAAGGAAAGCAGCGTCAAGGCTACTATGCAAGAAGGCCTTGGGAAGCAGGGGAATAGGAGCAGGAGAAAAGGCACAAGGAGGCCTAGCAGGCCAAACAGAGAGTGTGACGAGCACAGTTACTTGCAACAAGGATTGCAAAGTCTATGTCCAACAACTTCCTGAGGGCGGGGCAGTATCTAAATAGCACAGGAGGCCAATCAGGCCAGAGCTGCACAAGAAGCAGCAAGACGCAGGTTATTGCAGAAGCAGGGAAAAGTTTGTCTGGAACCTGCCAAGCTCCTGAAGGATGGGTTCCAGCCAAACCCAGGAGCGGATTCCTCACAGTATTATCTCTAACTGTGCATGCAATGTCTTGTATATAATGTATAACCTTGTTCACTTATGTAACTATTTATAACCATGTATTATTTGTCATCATAACTCTATGCCCAGGACATACTTTTGAACGAGAGGTAACTCACTGTATTACTGCCTGTAACACATCTTATAACTGTGCTCAGGACATGCGTGAGAGCGAGAGGTAACTCTCACTGTATTACTGACTGTTACACACATTATAACTCTCTGCCCAGGACTTGCGTGAGAACGAGAGGTAACTCTCACAGTATTACTTCCTGTAACACATTGTAGGAGGAACGCGCACAGAGGTATGCAAAGGGAGACTTGTTATGGTGAAATTAAATAAGGCTTTTATTGCGCCTGTTTCCTTAACATCAGAAAACATCCAAACAAGGGGTAAAACAAAGCTTCTATTCACTTGGGAGTATTTCTAGCGAAACCTATGCAGTCAACAACTCCCTTTAGATAAGCATGTCTCCCAGCCCAAAACATATATCTTGATATGAGCAGATATACCAAAAGTCGTATCTGTTTCTTGTGGTTGGAGGCAAAGTCTACTCTGTTCCTGAGTTATATTAAATACAAAAATACTGTGACAAGCGCTAAACCTAATATTACAGTGCTGTGCACTAAAATAACTAAGCTGCCTGGTAATCTATTGAGACATCTCATATATCTCAAAACATAATCAATAAACACAAAAATAGATACAAAACCTGGCGCATATGTGTGTAATAAAAAAGTCCCAAATGAATAAGTGATAAGGTGATAGTTCCAATTTTACAACCTTGAGTGGCTGGTGAGAAACGAACCCAGTTCACAGTTCATAGGGGCAACAAGCAGTTCTTCTCATGGGATGGACTTGATCCTGCATTTGTGAAATATCAAGCAAAGAGAACAAACATTGCGCAGTATGTTTGAACAAACAATGGTTATTTCAAAAGCTGAGTTATCTAAAATGCCTACTTACTAGAAGTGGCTAGATCACATGCAGGGGAGAGAAACTGTTCTTTGTGCCTTCTTGATCCTGGAAGCCTCGGTTATAGCACGAACCCCTCGTGGTATCCGGTGTCTCCGTGGATCCTGAAAAGCTGTCTCTTCAAATCTTGTCTTTAAGGAATCCTGCACCTTTTTCTTCGTTAAGGAACAGAAAAAAGGACAGAGGATTGCGCAGCACAATAAAAACTTTTAATGTCGCCTTCCTAAAAGCATAGATAAAAAATACTCACAAAAGAAGGTGAGTATGCATACAATACAGAAGTGCTCGGCCCAGCACATACAAACACAGCCGCCTCAGTCACTGAGAGTCCGTTCAGGTACCGCGTGTACCTCGCGTGTATCCGGCGCTCTTGGGTGACGTCACCGTCTTCAGTATGACTGGCAGCCGGGATGTCTGGGACACTGCTTCTTAGGCTCCTCCCTACGCGTTTCGTGACGGGGAACGTCACTTCGTCAGGGGATTGTGGAGCCTCATCAATCCCATGTCAGTTATATAGCCGCAGATTAACCCCTTACAATTAAAACCCCCTTACAGAAAATCCACAAACTGGGAGAGGTTGGATGTGAGGGACCCGATCCCCGAAATTATGGGTCTGCCTGGGGGTTTTAAGGGAATCTTATGAATCTTCGGGATGAAGTAAAAGAGTGGTATTTTTGGATGTTCAATTATTAAAAATTCCAACTCTTTTTTGTTGATTATCCCTATCAGGAAGAAGCCCAACGTATATTAAGTGATAGGGGTACCTATAAAATAATAACAGGTAATCCAACTAATGAATATAGCATTGAGCTAACTGATATGTTGGAAAAAGGGCATGACACAGGGATAATCAACAAAAAAGAGTTGGAATTTTTAATAATTGAACATCCAAAAATACCACTCTTTTACTTCATCCCGAAGATTCATAAGAATCCCTTAAAACCCCCAGGCAGACCCATAATTTCGGGGATCGGGTCCCTCACATCCAACATCCAACCTCTCCCAGTTTGTGGATTTTCTGCTACAGAAATATGTGGTAGAGATTCCCTCCCATCTCAAAGACGCGTTGCATGTCCTACAGACAGTTCAGAATCTTAAATGGGAAGAAGGTCTGATATGGGTAACATGCGACGTGGTATCTCTCTATACCATTATAGATCACCAAATGGGTCTAAAGGCTGTAGAAAGGGTTTTATGTAAAGATACCAATATGGAGTCTTCTGTAAAAGATTTCATCATAGAAGCCATTAGGTATATATTGACCCATAACTACTTCTCACATGAAGGTCAGTACTACCTCCAGACGTGCGGCACTGCGATGGGTACCAGGTTTGCTCCTAGTTATGCAAACATTTTTATGGGTTTGTGGGAAGAAAATTACATCCTGAACCACAACCCATATGGAGCAAACCTGGTGCTATGGAAACGCTACATCGATGATGTGCTGTGCGTCTGGAGGGGCACGCTTGAAGATCTTGAGGCCTTTCAGACCCATTTGAATACAAACGACTGTAACATCAAATTTACGTTTAATATCAGTTCACAATCAATAAACTTCCTAGATCTGACTCTATATATAGTAGAGAATGAGATACAGACAAAGACATATTATAAGGAGGTAAATGCTAACTCTTATGTCCTAGCGTCAAGTCATCATCATCCGCAATGGATAAAAAACATTCCAAAAGGACAGGCATTTAGAGTTAAACGAAACTGCTCACAACCAGAAGTATACAATGAACAAATTAAGGATCTGGGAAATAAATTCAAAGATAGGAAATATAACAGGAGGCTTGTCAATAATGCTATTGAACAAGCAAATAATATAGACAGAGCATCTTTGATTTACCCTGTTAAGAAAGTGGATGCAAATACAAACAAAATATTCCTTCCTTTCATCACGCAGTATAATGGTATGTCCAAAGACATTGTTAAGGTGTTAACCAAACATTGGGGCATCTTGCAGAGAGATCCCATTCTACAATCCATACTGCCTGATAAATCTCAAGTTGTGTATAGAAAGGCCCAGAACCTAAAATCTATCTTGGCCCCTAGTTGTCCTAAGAAAAAACAAGGACAAGGAGATACCATGTGGCTTAAGGATCTTAAGGGATATTTTCCCTGTAAAAAATGTATTGGGTGCAGCTATGGAATTAAATGTAAGGAATTCAGATCTAATGTTACCGGAATTTTTTTTGAAATCCGCACATTCATTAACTGTAACTCCAACTTTTGTGTCTACCTCCTAGAATGTCCCTGCAAATTACAGTACGTGGGGAGAACAGGGAGACCATTAAAAAGAAGATTTGCCGAACATGTGTATAACATCAAGAAAGGGTTGGAGACACATAGTGTGTCCAACCATTTCAAAATACATCACAACATGTCCCCTGAAGGGCTCACATGTATCGGCATAGATTGCCCAAAGGTAGGTGTAAGAGGAGGAGATAGACTGCAGAGGGTATCCCAACAGGAGACCTTCTGGATCTACACTCTGCGAACACTTCAACCTAAAGGGTTAAATATTGATTTCGACTTAGCTTCATTTTTATGACTTATTTTGGACTATATACCTCTTAAGTATTAGCTCCCTTCCAGTGTATTTTAAACATGTATTTTATGTGATTTATGATTATCACTAACAGTCATGGATCATTTTAGAAGTAATTGTATTTCTAAGTGCTTTTGTTAAAGATGCTTCCTAAATTACCCCGCTGGTAAGAATCACCAGGACAATAGGAACATTTTATTGCTATTCATTAGCCTCAGGTGGTCCCTCTATGTAAGGGGTTAATCTGCAGCTATATAACTGACATGGGATTGATGAGGCTCCACAATCCCCTGACGAAGTGACGTTCCCCGTCACGAAACGCGTAGGGAGGAGCCTAAGAAGCAGTGTCCCAGACATCCCGGCTGCCAGTCATACTGAAGACGGTGACGTCACCCAAGAGCGCCGGATACACGCGAGGTACACGCGGTACCTGAACGGACTCTCAGTGACTGAGGCGGCTGTGTTTGTATGTGCTGGGCCGAGCACTTCTGTATTGTATGCATACTCACCTTCTTTTGTGAGTATTTTTTATCTATGCTTTTAGGAAGGCGTCATTAAAAGTTTTTATTGTGCTGCGCAATCCTCTGTCCTTTTTTCTGTTCCTTAACGAAGAAAAAGGTGCAGGATTCCTTAAAGACAAGATTTGAAGAGACAGCTTTTCAGGATCCACGGAGACACCGGATACCACGAGGGGTTCGTGCTATAACCGAGGTTTCCAGGATCAAGAAGGCACAAAGAACAATTTCTCTACCCTGCATGTGATCTAGCCACTTCTAGTAAGTAGGCATTTTAGATAACTCAGCTTTTGAAATAACCATTGTTTGTTCAAACATACTGCGCAATGTTTGTTCTCTTTGCTTGATATTTCACAAATGCAGGATCAAGTCCATCCCATGAGAAGAACTGCTTGTTGCCCCTATGAACTGTGAACTGGGTTCGTTTCTCACCAGCCACTCAAGGTTGTAAAATTGGAACTATCACCTTATCACTTATTCATTTGGGACTTTTTTATTACACACATCTGTTCCTGAGTTGCTGCCTTTTTCCCCAGGTTTTGTCAGCATTCAGGTTTAGAGGTGTTTTCCCCTGTGTCTTGCAAGCAGCTCTGCTATTTCTTCTGGCAGGCTCAAGACATCTGTCCCCATGGCCAGTCTCACAACTTGTGAGACTCAGGAACAATTTCTCTCACTGTCTCAAAAGACAGGCTTTTCTAAGAAGCTAATCAGGCAGGTGGTGTCGGATAATTAACTACCTGCAGTTAACCACCACACTGCTGGATTAGAGGCACATTTCCTGAACAGGGATAACTCCCCTGTTACATACCTCCCCTGTTTGTGGGAAGCTTGGGCTTGCCACGGCCAAAGCCCATCCTTCCACTCTCATTCTAGATATCTCTGTGACTTGAATGAGAGTGGATGGAGGAAGAGAACCCTCAGTCCCGCTGGGATCGGAGCCATTTCTCCAGTTCATTCGTGTCTCCTCCCAAAGGTGCTTGAGATCTGCACTCCTCAGTCGCTCGAGGAGGACTTTTTCTAAGTATAGTCTTTTTGCTACGTGCGCGGTCATGAGATTTCCCTCGCGTCGGGTGCTCGTTTTATTGTAGGCAGACTGTATGGCAGCAGTTGCAGAGCGTTTAAAAACAGCCCTTTGAGTTTTCCGCTCTTGAAGCTGTCTCTGCACTCTTTCCACTTAATGGAGTTGCTAGTTCAGCCTCTTTGGGATTAAGTTGCAAATCCATATCCACTTCCAGAGAATGTCCCGTCTTTTCAGCTTCATCAGCACGTGTACCTTCTTTTATTGCCTGTTGGGTTGCTGAAGGTTTTGCTAGTGCTTGTTTAGGTGGTTCAAATTTTGCAACCTTGTATTTCAGACGAGCGGTATTCCCAGCTCTCACTGTACCCTTGTCTTCATGGGTTTTTGGGGCTGTGGGATACTGTTGCTTAGTCAGGGTCAATACTTGTCCTTGTAGAACTGTAATCTCATCCGCGAGAGATCCCTGTTTTTTGAGTGCGTCTTGCAAGTCTCTTCTCAGGGAATTTATCTGCACCCTTCGTTTTCTCTGAGCTTGCTTCCACATTTTCACTGCATTGTGAAGCACTATGAATTTCTTTGCTCGGGCCACAGTTACTTGTCTCAGTTTCTGGACCTTCTTGTGCTCCCTTTTGTGCTGGGTCACCTGGGTTCTAAGCTTGGCCTCTAGCGATGCTTTGGTGAGGCTCAGTGTAGCCTTCAGTTTCTCATGCTGCTTTGCGGGGACATACTGGGTAATCAGACGTTCCTGCAGTACCTGTATTTCTTTAACAGCCTGCAGATTGACTGAGAGACTTTGAGATCTGTATTAAGATTGACAATAGTTTCTTTAGAAATGTCCAGCTCCTCAGTGAGACTGTAGTTCCTTTCTGGAGACTTCCAGGTCTGTGCGGCAGCTGTTGGTCTCATGATGTGATGCATCCAGTGCTCTGCGGAGTGTCTGAACCTCTTTCTGAGATACGTCCACCTCTGTCCGGACACTGTTGACCTCCTGTTGTGAGGCATTCAGCTCTACGCGAAGAGTGTGAACCTCTTGCTGAAATACTGTCATCTGCTTTAGTGCCTCCTCATACTTCCGCTTCAGCTTAACCATCATTTTATCAGATTGGCTCTGCTTTTCATCCATGGCGGAAATAGTAGCGTTTGCAGTATCTAGCTCAGTCTTGAGATCGTACAATTCTGTTCCAGATTCAGAGTACATTGCGAGCACCGTCTTCTGTAACTCAGCATTATCTTCCCTCTCAAGTTTCAATTGTTCCCGGAGTAGATCACAGTCACGCCTGGCAATTTTCAGGGCGTCTTCAGGGCTGGTCAAGGGATCGTCACTCACTGGTTCCGGCTCCGCTTCCCTGGGATGATTGGTTGAGGGTTCCTCACTGTTGGCACCGGACAGACACTTCTTTGGGGTACACGACTTCTGCCTTTGGCCCTCTGGATATTCGATTATTCGCGGGACGAATTCTCCATTTTCTCTAGGCTGCAGGACAACTCTGTCCCCCTTTTTCTCCACAGGATCTGCGGACGCGTCTGTTCCTTCCACGGTAAGTGAAGAACCGCTTTTCTTTTTCCGCCTTTTTGTTTTGGATGACTGTCCGATCCGGAATACTGGGGTCTCCTTCTTTATTTGATACTTCAGCGGCTTCATTGTATACGCCAGGCTTTTCTTGCAGTTGCTTTAGCTGACAGAAATATTTGATGATCTGCTGCTCCCGCTCTCTCCTGTCGACCATATTCGTCATCATAGAGAGCGGTCTTTTCGGTTCGTGCCGAGTTCAGGCACCCCCACCATTCTTGGGGTGTTTTGTTGGTGTGACTCGGTTCAGGTTCCCCGTAACAGATGTCTTCCTCTTTATTGGACTGGAAGGGCCACTCTTCCGTGGGGTAGGGTTCATTACAGGAACGCTGCATCTTGTCCTCCATTTTGGGGCTATCAGGTGTAATTTTCTTCCTGCCCTCAGGAGGCGCTATTGCAGCTGTTACCACTGTATTTGCTAGAACCCCCAATTGTGGTAGTCCTACAGGTGGGCATATTTTGCTTGTAGAGGTCGTAGCTCTCACAGGCATCTCTGTAGACTTTTCTTTTTCTTGGGTAAGTTTTACAATATCAGCAGTGCTGTGCACTCATTCTCTCTCTTTAGGTATACTGGATGTGCAATTGCTAGGAAAAAAATTATATTTGCTTTACACCATTTACTTGCTAGGTATAATCTCATTAAGCATACTGGATGTGCAGTTGCTAGGTAAAAACTTCTGTTTGCTTTACATCATTTACTTGCTAGGTGCAATACCCTCCGCTTCAGCCAAATAATGTGGTTTTCTGCTTGAGTTCAGTAATGTTCATTCTCAACTTTGGGTATTATGGCATTCACTCTTCACACTTTGGGATACCTTTTACACAGCTCAGCAATTCCTTTCTCCCCAGTAGGGCAATTTTACCCTCAGCATTTGTTTACTGAAAATTCCCCTGCTTCAGCACAGTCTTGCATCAATTTTCACACTTTTCTGCATATACTCCATTCACAACTGGTAGTCCTATGCGGTGTGGCAGCCTTTACTTGCAGAATCAGTACCGCTCGCGTGTCACCATCTGTATTCACTGCTTCAGCGAAACATATGAAAACAACAAACGCCTATCCCTTTTAAGGGCTAACTTACTTCTTGAACCCTGACTACAGCTGGAAGGAAAAACCCCTATTTCAATGACCATATTACACTTTATTTGTAATAGGCAAATAAGGTTTACCTGCTTCAGCACGGTCTCTCTTTCTTGGAATCGGGGAAAAGAGTCCATCTGTGGTTTTGTAAGTTTTAGTGCAGTGTAGATTTCCTGCCTGGGTGTGTCCCTTTAACTCTGGTCTCTGCTGCATGAGATTCTTTGTTTATGTTGCTCAGGCTGTTTGTAGGCAAAAAGCACAAAAAAAATTCACAGGCAAACTCCGGGCCCCTTTTAACTTCAAGGACCACCTCTCGTCCCACTTCTGACGACCATATGTAGGAGGAACGCGCACAGAGGTCTGCAAGGGAAACTTGTTATGGTGAAATGAAATAAGGCTTTTATTGCGCCTGTTTCCTTAACATCAGAAAACCATCCAAACAAGGGGTCAAACAAAGCTTCTATTCACTTGGGAGTATTTCTAGCGAAACCTATGCAGTCAACAACTCCCTTTAGATAAGCATGTCTCCCAGCCCCAAACATATATCTTGATATGAGCAGATATACCAAAAGTCTTATAAAGGAAAGTCTTATCTGTTTCTTGTGGTTGGAGAGAAAGTCTTCTCTGTTCCTGGGTTGCTGCCTTTTTCCCCAGGTTTTGTCAGCATTCAGGTTTAGAGGTGTTTTCCCCTGTGTCTTGCAAGCAGCTCTGCTATTCTGGCAGGCTCAAGACATCTGTCCCCATGGCCAGTCTCACAACATGTGAGACTCAGGAACAATCTCTCTCCCTGTCTCAAAAGACAGGCTTTTCTAAGAAGCTAATCAGGCAGGTGGTGTCGGATAATTAACTGCCAGCAATTAACAACCACACTGCTGGATTAGAGGCATATTTCCTGAACAGGGATAACTCCCCTGTTACACACATGTTATAACTCTGTGCCCAGGACATGCGTGCGAACGAGAGGTAACTCTCACTATTGCTGCCTGTAACACGTTATAACTCTATGCCCAGGACATGCGTGAGAACGAGAGGTAACTCTCACTGTATTACTTCCTGTAACATGTTATAACTCTGTGCCCAGGACATGCGTGAGAGCGAGAGGTAACTCTCACTGTATTACTGCCTGTAACACACGTTATAACTCTGTGCCCAGGACATGCGTGAGAACGAGAGGTAACTCTCACTGTATTACTTCCTGTAACATGTTATAACTCTGTGCCCAGGACATGCGTGAGAACGAGAGGTAACTCTCATTGTATTACTGCCTGTAACACACGTTATAACTCTGTGCCCAGGACATGTGTGAGAGCGAGAGGTAACTCTCACTGTATTACTTCCTGTAACACGTTATAACTCTGTGCCCAGGATATGCGTGAGAACGAGAGGTAACTCTCACTGTATTACTTCCTGTAACATGTTATAACTCTGTGCCCATTACATGCGTGAAAACGAGAGGTAACTCACTGTATTACTGCCTGTAACACATCTTATAAATACATTTGTGTGTTCTGAATGCAGAAAATGTTTTGATAATAAGTCGTGTCTTGTTGCACATCAGAGAGTTCACACAGGAGCATAATTATGTTTTCTCTAAATCTTGTCAATGTTTTCCTCACACAAGTTTACTTTGTAATATTGACCGCTGAAAATTATTGATTTTATTTTTGTTAAAAAAAATATCTTTAAACTTATGAAAACATAATACATTTCTTATAATCGTGGGGGATATTTTGCTTTTTATTATTTAACTTTGAAAAATGTAAGGAAAGTTGAATTTGTATTTTTTTTTTTAAAGTTCTGTTACCGTATTTCCTTGATTCTAAGATGCACTTTTCTCCTATTTTCACATGGCTGAAATAGTCTGCGTTTTAGAATCAATGTATTTTAAAAAAATCAGCTAAGGGGCGCTGCTGCAGATGCCGGCCGGAATCTCACAGTGTGCAGGCTGCAATCACCCCCCTCCTCTCCCCTCCCCCCACCCCCTCCTCTCCCCCACCCCCTCCTCTCCCCTCCCCATGAGGTGCAGAGGGATCGGAAATGCCTGACAGGGCACAACACGTTGCCCAGAAGCCCCCCCCCCCCTTCCCGAATCCCTGTGCGAAATGCAGGAGGTGCAGAGGTAGCTGTGTCTCTGTATGTGTTTGTGTGAATCTCTGTATGTGTCTGTGTGTGTGTCTCTGTATGTGTCTGTGTCTCTCTCGGTCTGTCTCTGTATGTATGTGTCTATGTGTCTGTCTGTCTCTCTGCTACCAAAAGCAAGATAGGAGATTGTTAGAACATGTTCTTTTTACTTCACTTCCCTCCCATTCTCTCCCCCCACCTTCCCTCCCATTCTCTCCCCCCCTTCCCTCCCATTCTCTTCCCTCCCATTCTCCCCCCCCTTCCCTCCCATTCTCACCCCCCTTCCCTCCCATTCTCACCCCCCCTTTCTCTTTCTCCCCCCACTCTGCCTGTCGCTCCCCATTCTGTCTGCCTCTCTCCCCCCCCCTTCCCTCCCATTCTCCACCCCCCCATTCTCTCTCTTGCTCCCCCCCATTCTGCCTGTCGCTCCCCATTCTGTGTCTGCCTCTCTCCCCCCTTTGGTTATTGAAGTGTCATGTCACCCTGCTAGTTAAAAAAATAAACAAAAAAATTCTGCACATTTAATATAGTGGGATTTCCCCCCCCCCCATTTTTTTTATTAAATTAAGGGTGCGTCTTAGAATCGAGGAAATAGGGTAATTGGAAATTCCTTAAAGGAAAAAGATGAATCAGACCGCTGTCCCTAGCTATAGTCCTAGTATAAAAGACAAAACAGCGGGTGCAGGGGGCATAAAATATAGAACACGGACATGACAAGTAGAGTCAGAAGATTCCCCAGATAATTGCACTCGATGCTAGAATAATTTATTCCAGACAGCAATGGCCCGTCAGTGAATTTTTTCTGTTGGTCAGTCTAATGACCACTAGGGATCAGGAATATTAGAACATAATAACAATCCATTTTATCCGGGTTTTTATTGTCAAAGATATCGTTTAATAAAACAGTATCACCAGTGTTTTATGGGTTAAACCAGTATTGCCCCCGCAGCAGCAGCAGCAGTAGATAATACCCCGGGGTGAGTGAGGATTGGGTGACACCTTGTGGTTGTACAGGAGAAGTGCGGCTGGAACACAGGGACATTGGGGAAAGTTACAGAATAATAATTATTACAGTGATGAGAACAATGCGGCGATAACTATATTAATAAGCCAGGTCTCTTCTGTGTGGGATTAAATCAGCATGTGACTGTCAGCCTGTGTCGTGTGTAAAGACTCATTGTTATTACATTTATATACAATCTTCCTACACAAATAAACTGTCTCCTGTCACTATTTCTGGTTTGTCTTATGTTTGTGCTTCCTACATATTACAGTGGGTGCAGCTCAGCGCCCCGCTCCTGGGGGGGGAGGAGGGGGTAGGAACTGGGGGTTTAGAGAGAGGGGGGTAGGACTGAGTGGTTAGAGCGTTGGGTGGCAGCAGGGGGGTTACAGAGGGGGGTTAGACAGAAGGGGGGAGGAGCAGGGTGTTAGAGAGAGGGGGTTGGGGCAGGAGGTTAGAGAGAGTGGGGGAGGAGCAGCGGGTTAGAGAGGGAGGGTAGGAGCAGGGGGTAGAGAGTGGGGGTAGGAGCAGGGGGGTAGAGAGCAGGTTGTTCTCCCTTTTATATCTCACAATGACAAGTAATTACACTTCCAACTCAAGGCACTGCACTCTGCTGCCACCGTGTGGATATGGGAGACACTGCACTCTGCTACCACCCTGTGGATATAGGAGAAACTGCATTCTGCTGCCTCCCTGTGGATATAGGAGAAACTGTACTCTGCTGGCTCCCTGTGGATATTGTCACGGCCCCTTTTATTCTCCAACATCTCTGATTTTGTCTGGGTATTTTTTTGGAATGCCACGCACTTCACCGCGTTCATGCCGCATTCATGCCGACCCAGCGCTAATACAAATGCACACGGCCGCGGCTTTAAATACCGGAACATGCCGCATCAAACACTGCATCTGCCCGCGGTTTTAAAAGTCGCGCTTAAACGGCCGCACGAGGCTAAAGGCGGCCGCCACTGTATAGGAGACACTGCACTCTGCTGCCACCCTGTGGATATAGGAGACACTGCACTCTGCTGCCACCCTGTGGATATAGGAGACACTGCACTCTGCTGCCACCCTGTGGATATAGGAGAAACTACTCTGCTGCCACCGTGTGGATATAGGAGACACTGCAGCAATATATTCCTTTATTTTCTATTGTAAATCTCCCTTCAACTATATTGGCTGCATTAAATCATCAGCGTCACTTTGTAAGTCGCTGTTCTCACCGTGTTATAATACCAGTTGAATTTATTTATTTTTTATTGGGTTTTTCAGAAGGTAGGGTACAGCATATCATATCACGACAGGCTGGTACAGAAGACATTAGATATTTTTTAACAGATTGGTAATAGTATAGCTTCCACACAACATGTTAGGATCCAAAAGTATCCAGCCCTCCTCTCCATCCGGAGGGGGTGTTAATGGATCTGCACCTGTCTCTCCTTTTCGAGAGGAATAAGGATAGTTAAAGGGGAGAAAGGAAGAAAGAGGGGAGCTAGAGAGGGGGGGGAGGAGAGTTGGGTGGTATGAAGCGGCATAAGAGAGGGCCGCCCAGGGCTCGACATCCACCTAACTCTAGAACAGTTTGATTATTCTATGGGGGTTTAATCATATGGCCAAGCTTCACAGGTTTTGTTGAATTTGTCTAGTTCTTGTTTTAATCGAGCTGATAGGAGTTCCATCATACGGACTTCCCTGATTCTGGTGAGGACCATCTCCCTGTTGGGTGGTCTAGTGTTTTTCCATTTTGCCACTATTGAGCGGCGGGCTGCCGTAAGTACAAAGGATGTTAATTTTTTGATCTGAGGGGGGAGGCCTTCTGTAGGCTTACCCAACAGATACGACACCAGATCCAGTGGGACCTCCACCTCACTTATCTCCACCATAGATCGGATCATATCCCAAAATGGGGCCAGCATGGGGCAGGTCCACAGTATGTGTACCAGGTCTCCCTGCTGGCCACAACCTCTGCAACAGAGGTCTGACAGGCCAGGGAAGGCCTGGCTCAGCCTACTCGGGGTGAGGTACCATTGAAATAAATTTTTTATAAATGTTTTCCTTGATGGAAGTACAAATTTAGGTTTTGTTTGCAGATATCCTCCCAATCTTCTCTGTCTATTTCTATATTGAGGTCTGCAGTCCACTTAAGCATATAGCTATGGTTGACGGGTATCAAGGCACGTGCTAGTCCCATCTAAATCTCCATGATCAGACCCTTCCAATATGTTCCCACTGCACATATCTTTTCAAAGTTAGAGGGGCTTTCAAATTTGGCATTATGGGAGATCGTTGTTAAGAAGTGTCTAATCTGGAGAAAAGGGAATAGGGAGAGACCCCCAGGGGCATATTTTCCCTGTGCTTCGGAGAATTTCATAGGCCGTCCTTTGATTAGCAGGTCAGACACTTTTGTTATATTGGCTGCTTTGAACAGTCCGAAATCCCTAGGATCACAACCTGGGGGGAAGTCCGGATTGCCAAACAGGGGGGTCAGACTTGAAGGGGAAGATGATAGGCCAAATTTAGTTCTTGTTTTAGACCATATCCCCCACGTACATCTCATTGCTCCCAGGCCCATCCTGCCCGGCGTTGTCTCCCGACCCCCCCACCACCCACAATAGGGACGGGAGGGAGAGGCGAGAGATGTAGGAGGCCTCAGTCCCCAACCAGCTGCTAGACGCTGGGTCATTATTCCATGTGGCCGCCTGTTTTAGGTGGGCCGCAAGGTAGTATTTGGAAATATCTGGTACTCCCAGGCCTCTGCTCTCTCTTGGTGCCATCATAACCGATCGTGCCACTCTTGGCTTTTTCCCATTCCAGATAAATTTGGAGTATATTATTTTGGATATTTTTGAGTTCAGCTCTTGGGACCTGAACTGGGAGCGTTTGGAATAAATATAGAATTCTGGGGAGGATATTCATTTTTACTGAAGCAACTCTACCCAACCAGGAGATATGGTGTTCGTTCCAGCTCTGTCGGTCTCTTTTAATTTTTGCAAATAGAGGGGAGAAGTTATGCTTAAACAATATCTCATGAATTCGTAATTTTAATTCCGAGGTATCGAATATAGGAGGAGTTCCATTTATAGCTAAAATTAATTTGTAATAGTTTTACCTCTGATGGTGTCAGGGATAAATTTAGGGCTTCAGATTTGTCATTATTTATTTTGTATCCTGACACCTGGCCGAATTTTTCTAATTGTGATTGAAGGTTGGGGAGGGATGTCAAGGGCTCCACCAGAGACAATATTACATCTTCGGTGAACAGAGATATCTTGTATTCCTCTTGGCCTATTTTGATTCCCATTATTTTAATATCTTTTCGGATGATGGCTGCCAGGGGCTCTATCGATAAGGCAAAGAGGGGAGGGGACAAGGGGAAGTCCTGTCTCGTACCGTTTTTTATTATTACGGGACTTGAGCCTCCGCCCGGGAGCTTTACCAATGCAGACGGTTTTTATACAGAGCTCTGATTCCCTCGAGGAAAGGACCTCGGAAGCCGAATTTGATCAGAGTGTGATCTAAAAAGTCCCATCTAATTCTGTCAAATGCTTTTTCAGCATCGAGGCTCAAAATAAAGGCCTTTGTTTTAGAGAGATGTACATGGTCGATAATATTTATAATTTTATGGGTATTGTCCGACGCTTGTCTACCCATGACAAAGCCGACCTGGTCTTTGTGGATCAAGCTCGGGATTATTGGGTTCAGTCTATTGGCCCAAATTTTGCTGTATATTTTCAGGTCCTAATTAAGAAGGGAGATCGGTCTGTAGCTGCCGCAATTTAGTGGATCCTTACCCTCTTTATGAATGATTGCTAGGGACATTGAGGGAGGAATATCTTCCCCTTCCATGAAGGAGTTGAAAACTTCTACCAGGTGTGGGATCAGCACTGCCTTAAATTTTTTGTAATACAGATTAGAGAAACCATCTGGGCCCGGGGTCTTATTTGTTTTTAATTGTTTTAATACTTCCAGTATTTCACCGGAGTTAATTTTCTCATTTAATTTTAGGGCGGTTTCTACTGAGAGGGCCGGTAGGCTGCATTCCTCTAAATATTTTTTGATAGCCGTCAACCCGAACCTTGCGTTCTGGGGGGGGGGGGGGGGGGTCTGGGGTTTAGATTTGTATAGTAGTCTGCAAATTCTTGGGCAATTTCGCTCTCTTTGAGCGTTTTGGAACCGGATTTCGTCCGAATTGCAGTAATTTGGGATTTAACCCTAAGACCTCTTAATTTATTGGCTAGGATCCGGTCAGCCTTATTGCCCTTGTCGTAATATCTCTGTTTTGTCCACCTCATCGCTCACTCTACCTCATCAAGTTGGACGGCTTTTAATTCCATCCTGGCTATGTTAAGTTTTTTGTATAGCCGTTTTGTCGGCTTGTTTTTGTGTTCAGATTTTAGTGATCGAATCTTTTCTGACAATTCTTAATATATCCTCTCCTTTTTTTTCTTTTGGAATGACGCAATGGAAATGAGGGAGCCTCGGATTGTTGCCTTATGGGCCTCCCAAAGCGTTACTGGAGAGCTTACTGAGCCTTTGTTCAAATCAAAATACTCTGAGATTTTTTGAGATACCGAATTTAGAATCATTTAGTTTCCACTGGAGGCAGGCTTTCTTAAAGAAAGGCAAAGAGAGCGAAAAGTCAATGGTGGCATGGTCGGACCAGGATATCAAGCCAATATTAGACTGGGAGGGTGCCTGGAGGGCCTCTTTGGTACCTAGAAAGAAATCAATCCTCGAGTAGTACTGATGGGGGGTGGAGAAGAAAGTGTAGTCACTTTGTACGTCATTTCTTTCTACTTTTATCGTTGTATACATTCTTTTCATAGTACATATTAAAAATAGTCGAAAAACAATACATAATAAAGCCTCACACAATACAATGATTAAAGGATGAATGGGAAAAAAATTACCCAATACTGACACATTGTAACAGATTTTTTAAACTTTGCCCACCAAGCTGAACCTGTCATTACTGACCATTCATGTTCTATCTTTTTAAATTTACCCTTTTCCTATTGAGAAACAATTTCTCCTTCTTTTAATTGTTTTTGTAAAACTGGAAATTAACCTTCTTCTTTCTTAATTTCTTCCGTCCATTTCTCCCAAGGAAACTCATTTATTTTAGATATATTAAATTGTAATAGAAGTAAATTTACATCTCGCGAGAGAATTTGTGACATATTGACCTGGATCTCATGTAATTATATTCCTATTGGATTTCCTCTAATACAATAATATATTTTAATAAAACATTGGGAAAGTTTACACATAGGAAATTATTCTTTCACTATTTCATTATTCTCAATATGACCTAAAATGAAGTGTGATTATGAAATCATGAGTGATAAATAATCTTGGCCTGGTGTGGTAAACAAATTAATTTAGAATTCAAATATAAATAAGAAATAAAATTTACATGTTCAAATTTTGCCGGAATGGTGTAAAAAAAAAAATCAGGACATTGGAGATTATAAAATAATAAATGAGTATCACTAATGGGAATTCCTAGCACTGTCATAGGAAGTAAAACTCTTTCTTTTCCTAGTATGGGTATTAAAGAATTAGTTGTACATACATCATTTTTACATCCCAACCACTTATTTACCCATAAATCTATGATTTAGAACAAATACACATTTTTCTGGCAAACTTTGTCGTATTCCTAGGATGTCATACACCCTTGTACTTTTTTCCCAAGAGTAATAGAAATAATAGACTTTTTGTTCTTTTTCCTAAAAAGTGAAAACATACTTAGTCCCATACTGTAGGTGATTCTTTGCTTTAAAACACAATATTTTGACATATTTAGAGCCCAGCTGACTACATACACTGGATATATAATGCAACAGTGCCACCATGTGGTAGGTATTGTTACCAATATTGTCCTGGAACAGGATTGCATGTTTTCTGTATATTTTTCTCGGCTCTCACACTGTCAGCTCTCCCCAGGGAAGTTACATGTTTATTCCAAGCTCTGAAGAAGCTAGAGCTGTGTATATTGCAAAATAGTTGTTACAAGTAATCCCCTTTACACAGCCTCTAGTCAGTTGCCCTGGCAACCTCCCAATGCTCATATTTGTGTATGTTTTAGTCCTCTCCCCCTGCTTTATCTGCATATTGTTATGCCCCTTAGTGTGTTCCTATCTGACAGGAAAGTGTGCTCCCTCTTTTCAACAAGCAGCCAAAGTGAGTAGACACATCTTCCACTGCTCCCTCAGAAAGGAAATCCTTTTAACCTTCCCTCGGAGAGGCACTTCCACATAGCAGGACACCTTCCTCTCATCAAGCAATTCTCCTCACAAGGGACATTTGCTATTACAATCCACATACAAGAACTTATATACTCCTCTTATAACTGTTATAACTCCCTCAATAAAGTTGAAGAAAATAGAAGGACTTTGTGTGCTTTAAAAGGGGATGAGTTAAGCTACATGGACTTACTCACATGCCACATATGAGCCTGGGTCCAGAATAGATATCCTTCTATTTTTCAATAAAACACTTTTTTGCTAAATAAAATTTGCATTGGCTGGGAATCGAACCCAGGTCAACTACTTGGAAGCTATGCTCACCACTATACCCCCAACACATAGTGCTGGAACTCCTGTAGTGCAGGAATAAAGTGCAGGAATATAGTGCTGGACTATTTATCAAGAAACTATCTTTCTCTGTTCAATTACCCAGATACAATTACTATTACCCCACATGATACAATGCTATAACACGTATAACATCAGCCACAGTGGCCTAATGGATAAGGCACTAGCCTCCGAAGACAGGGATTGTGGGGTCAATTCCAATCTGTGGTTACATTTCATCCACAAAACTTTAGTTTTTATTTCAAAACATATTCAGTCCGATGTTACTTATCATTAATAAATTAGGCAACGATTCCAAATATGTTTTCATACAGACCAAGCAATCTGACGTATTTTACCCAGGTGCAGGCAGGATCTTATTCACAACATCATGTAGCTTCTCATTGCCACGGCAACGCAACGTCATTTGACACAGCGTGGCCATTTTAACTGGAGCTGCAGGGGGAAAAGATGAATTTGTAGAAGAAGACGAAGAAGTCTGGGAGACGCCAGTTGACTCTGCCGCAGGTAAGCAGTTGACAGCGGACAAAATGCAGTCGCCCGTGACAACCGGTCGAGTGCATTTGTCAACCCCTGGCTATAGGTAACCAAGGAAACCTTAAACAGGTCATGCACATTGCTCTGGGGAGTTCCTAACACAGCCTACAGGAACACTCATGCACAATTCGCATCACATTCCAAAAAAATGATAAAAACAAAATGCCAAGATATCATTCTAAAGCAAAGAATTCTCACTGAAGAAATCTGATGCCCTGTTATACACTTTTTTCAATGTTTCCTCTCCTTGGGTCATTTCTTTCTACTTTTATCGGTGTATACATTCTTTTCATAGTACATATTAAAAATAGTTGAAAAACAATAAATAATAAAGTCTCACAATGTACAATGATAAAAGGATGAATGGAAAAAAAAATACCCAATACTGACACATTGATACAGATTTTTTTAAACTTTTCCCCCCAAGCTGAACCTGTCATTACTGACCAATCATGTTCTATCTTTTTAAATTTACCCTTTTTCCTATTGAGAAACAATTTCTCCTTCTTTTAATTGTTTTTGTAAAACTGGAAATTAACCTTCTTCTTTCTTAATTTCTTCCATCCATTTCTCCCAAGGAAACTCATTTATTTTAGATATATTTCATTGTAATAGAAGTATATATACATCTCGCGAGAGAATTTGTGACATATTGACCTGGATCTCATGTAAATATATTCCTATTGGATTTCCTCTAATACAATAATATATTTTAATAAAACATTGGGAAAGTTTACACATAGGTAATTATTCTTTCACTATTTCATTATTCTCAATACGACCACAAATGAAGTGTGATTATGAAAGCATGAGTGATAAATAATCTTGGCCTGGTGTGGTAAACAAATTAATTTAGAATTCAAATATAGATAAGCAATAAAATTTACATGTTCAAATCTTGCCAGAATGGTGTAAAAAAAAAAATCAGGACATTGGAGATTATAAACTAATAAATGAGTATTGCTAATGAGTATTCCTAGCACTGTCATAGGAAGTAAAACTCTTTCATTTCCTAGTATGGGTATTAAAGAATTAGTTATACATACATCATTTTTACATCCCAACCACTTATTTACCCATAAATCTGTATGATTTAGAACAAATACACATTTTTCTGGCAAACGTTGTCGTATTCCTAGGATGTCATACACCCTTGTACTTTTTTCCCCAATAGTAATAGAAATAATAGACTTTTTGTTCTTTTTCCTAAAAAGTGAAAACATACTTAGTCCCATAGGTGATTCTTTGCTTTAAAAAACAATATTTTGACATATTTAGAGCCCAGCTGACTACATACACTGGATATATAATGCAACAGTGCCACCATGTGGTAGGTATTGTTATCAATATTGTCCTGGAACAGGATTGCATAATTTCTGTATGTTTTTCTCGGCTCTCACACTGTCAGCTCTCCCCAAGGAAGTTACATGTTTTTTCCAAGCTCTGAAGAAGCCAGAGCTGTGTATATGGCAACATAGTTGTTACAAGTAATCCCCTTTACACAGCCTCTAGTCAGTTGCCCTGGCAACCTCCCAATGCATATATGAGTATGTTTTAGTCCTCTCCCCCTGCTTTATCTGCATATTGTTATGCCCCTTTGTGTGTTCCTGTCTGACAGGAAAGTGTGCTCCCTCT
Source organism: Ascaphus truei (assembly GCA_036426205.1). Lineage (NCBI taxonomy): Eukaryota > Metazoa > Chordata > Amphibia > Anura > Ascaphidae > Ascaphus > Ascaphus truei. The sequence goes on from CM071586.1 coordinate 8,763,819, forward strand.
TTTCAACAAGCAGCCAAAGTGAGTAGACACATCTTCCACTGCTCCCTCAGAAAGGAAATCCTTTTAACCTTCCCCTCAGAGAGGCACATCCACATAGCTGGACACCTTCCTCTGATCAAGCAATTCTCCTCACAAGGGACATCTGCTATTACAATCCACATCCAAGAACTTATATACTCCACTTATAACTGTTATAACTCCCTTAATAAAGTTGAAGAATATAGATGAACTTTGTGTGCTTTAAAAGGGGACGAGTTAAGCTACATGGACTTACTCACATGCCACATATGAGCCTGGGTCCATAATACAGTGGCGGCCGCCTTTAGCCTCGTGCGGCCGTAGCGGCGCAATTCTGATAACCGTGGGCCGCTGCAGTATGTTTTTTTTTTGTCCGGAGTGTATTGCGGTATTTTAGCGCTCGTAATATTAGCATTTAATTAGCGCTCTCTGCAATACTGTAATACCGTCTAAAAACTCAGGGGGGCGTTCGCGAGCTGTTGTCATCGAAGTCTAATACTTTAGCAGTTCAACCTACGTCAGAACACAGACTGCGTGTGCGCGCGCAGTAATTGTAAATTTGCATATTTATACATGCATTTGCAGTGCTCTATGTCTCATTTGAAAATTGTTGAAATGCATAGGCGTGTACAGTACTGTAACAGTATCACATTTTGGCATATACAGCGCTCTCCCCTCGCTCGCCCCCGCACACACACAGGATAATTTACTGCACTGCAGGGTATTTCAACTTCTTATCTTCTCTACAGTGCAGTACACTTCTCCCACACCATTCCTTTGAATGTGTGTCTTTCTGGTTTCAATCACATTCCTGCTTGATAGCTGATGATTACTGCGCATGCGCCTGTAAATTCATCACTGCTTGCTTGCGAAGTTCAAGAGTGAGTGACCAAAAAAAAAAATATATATTTTTTTTCCTTCTCATTTTTATTTTTATATTCTCCACAAGCCTGCATAAACCATCTTGAAATTACGATATTCAATCTGTGCTGTAGCTTTTGACTGCGACGCTGTGGGTTTGACTGCACATGGTTGATTTGTGTGCATTGTATGTACAGTACTGTATTTAGGGGTGTAGGGATCAAATTATTATGATGACCTGCCTTTTGAAAATATGCCATTTCTTTGAACTGCAGTACAGCTAATGTAATCCTTCATGCAGCTGTACCCTGTACCCCCTCCCCCACGCACACACACAAGGCTCGCTCAAGGATTTGAAACTCTTATCGACAGACACCTCTACAGAGTCGTTCAATTTCTGAAGCTTGCCATTGTGTTTTTAATCCGTCCCTAGCCGAGCATCACCTCTCTATGTGCCTGCGTGTAATCCTCTTTGGGATGGGAGCTAGCTGATTACTGCGCATGACTCACCCATCCCCCCCCCCAACCCTTTGAGGCTTTGTTTACGGTAACGCTTTGGAAAATCCCTTCTCGAATTTGATATGTAAATCTGATTTGCACAGCACTGTGAGAATTGAGAGTTAAAAAAAAAACATTATCTGATTTATGTTGTTGATGCAGTAAATTACCACTTTTTGTCATTCTTTCTTTTTCTTTGGTGTAGGTGTGGGGGGGGGGGGTTGTTGTCAATGCGAAGTTCAAGAGTGAGTGACCAAAAAAAATAAATATATATATATTTTTTTCTCCTCATTTTTTATTTTTATTTTCTCCACAAGCCTGCATAAACCATCTTGATATTACGATATTCAATCTGTGCTGTAGCTTTTGACTGCGACGCTGTGCGTTTTACTGCACATGGTTGATTTGTGGTTTTTTTATGTACAGTACTGTATTTGGGGGTCTACGGATCAAATTATTATGATGACCTGCCTTTTGAAAATATGCCATTTCTTTGAACTGCAGTACAGCTAATGTAATCCTTCATGCAGCTGTATCCAGCAAAAAAGAGGGGGTCAAGGGGTGCTCCAATCTTATGACAACTAGATCAACATTGAACAATCTTCATGGACCCCAAAATAGCAGTGTGGGTATATAATGAATTGGCCTGTGAGTCACCCATAACAGCATGTAGGATAATGTCCTCAAAATAATAATAAAGGCAGTCCAGGTTAGAGTACTCAACTATAATGGTCAAACATAGAGAAAATAGTCCTTACCCACTTATGCTGTCTGTAGGGGTCCACTGTGGCATGCCAGCCATGGAGGAAATCCAAATGTAGGTAGAACAAAGAAACAAAGGCGCACTGCCAGGGAGTCATACACTTGTAATGGAGGATAGAAATTATATTCATTGATTATATTGAAGAATTAATTATGTATGTATTATTATTGTTATTTTTATTAACATTGTAGGTTCAGTATTGCATACTCCAGGGAGGATGCATACTTACTAGAGCAATAGGATGTCCATAGTCATTTTTTCATTAATTTTATGATAGTGTCTATTGGCTTTATATGGATATCACTGTACTCTGGTTAGAATTTATGTATCTGTTCTTATTTTTAGCTGAGTATTGTCTAGAGAATCATTTAATGTTGTTTTACATATTTTCATTGTGGAATGATATTTTGTGGAGAGGGGTTACCTGTCTAGATAGGATATAGTTTTTTGTCATTTTATAGCCCAGTATTTGCAACTATGGGCATTATGTTTCATCGCAAGGTGTTGATATGTGTTGTTTAAAAACATTTTTAATTGCTTTTTTTAAGGTCTTCCAGGGCCGCCAGGAGCGACGTCTAGTGGGGGGGAGTAGCAGTTGCACTTCCCAATCATTGATTGGTCTAGTGGCGGCGCGTCTTTTGCTATGGGAGGTCTTGAGGGGCGGACCTTGGGAGACAGAGTAGTACCCAGTTGCCTTATGTATATACAGCTATCCATTCTATGCACTTCCCCTGGGTGCGCATGAGTGTGGCGAGCGGGGGGTGTGCCCGTCGGCTGTTGCCCTCTTGTGATGGTGATGCCTCGCGTGACGTCACGCCCATGCGCGGTAGGGTTGGGGCGGAGTTTTTAGTATTGCTGTTCAGCCGGGGATTAGAACTGCTCGATCAGGTACTCCTCTCATGGGTGCGCATGCGCATGGCTACTGAGTGCGCGGGGGGCGTGCCAAGATAGGGATGCTTTCAGTTGCGATGGCGGCGCCCTATGTGACGTCACTCGCATGCGCAATGGGGTTTTCTGAGGTAATTTTTATCAGGTGAATTGATTTAGCCTCGTTTAATGGGGGTATATAGGATGCCCTGTTCATAATATGTTCCACACTCCTTGATAAAGGACCTACCCATCCGAAACGCGTAGGAGGTTGTTTGTTGCCCCCCCTGGGGCTATGTTTTTTATCAGAGATGTTCTGAAATAAATGGATTCGATTTTTGCACCACCTGACTCCCTGGCAGTGCGCCTTTGTTTCTTTGTTCTACCTTCATGCAGCTGTACCCTGTACCCCCCTCCCCCACGCACACACAATGCTCACTCAAGGATTTGAAAATCTTATCTACAGAGTCATTCAGTTTCTGAAGCTTGCCATTGTGTTTTTAATCAGTCCCTAGCCGAGCATCACCTCTCTATGCACCTGTGTGTAATCCTCTTTGGGATAGAAGCTAGCTGATTACTGCGCATGACTCACCCATCCCCCCCCCCCCAACCCTTTGAGGCTTTGTTTACGGTAACGCTTGGGAAAATCCCTTCTCGAATTTGATATGTACAGTAAATCTGATTTGCATAGCACTGTGAGAATTGAGAGTTAAAAAAACCATTATCTGATTCATGTTGTTGATGCAGTAAATTACCACTTTTTGTCATTCTTTCTTTTTCTTTGGTGTAGGTGTGGGGGGGGGTTGTTGTCAATGATTATGATTATCATGAATGTAAATAAATATTTATTTTATTTTATCAGGAACAAAAAAAAACAAATATAAAAATAATCATGAATAATACAAAATGCAGTTTTTATTAAGTTCTTCTGTCAGATGGAAATTGAGGGCCGGTGGATAATCATGAATAATGCACATTGATAATAATAATAATTAATAATATATAATATATAATAATATATATATATAATAATATAATTTTTTTCTTCTTTATCTTCTTCCTCATTCTGTGTACAGTACAGTAGTTAATTGAGAGAGGAGAGGTTTTGTGTACATCATGACTGCAGTTTAGATACTGTACACTTAACTGTACAAACAGTTCACAGACTTTACACGATAACCCCCCCTCTCCCCCAGTCCATCCTTTTTTTCTGAAAAGACAAGAAAACAAAAAATTAGTGCAGTTATGTGCATACTGTATTATGGCATTGTGTGCTGTGTAGTACTGTCAAACTAGTCTATACTGGAACTACTGTATACTGTGACTACTGTTAAATACTTTGTAACCAGATGGCTGATGCTGCTCTCTCTGGAAAGAAAAAAATTGAGCAATTCGGTGCATACTGTATTATGGCATTGTGTACTATATAGCTACTCCATATTGGGCAACAGTATGCAGTTAGTACTGTCAAACTAGTCTATACTGGAACTACTGTATACTCTGACTACTAGGAAAGAAAAAATCTGTGCCATATTTACCTGTATCATACTGTACTTACAATACTACAGTACAGTACTTCAGTATACCATACTACCTTCCTGATGCTTGCCCATTACCCACGATCACAATGAGCAACACAGTCACAATATGGTCAATATATTTATTGCATCGTTCCACGGTGAGTACATCGTTCCAAAAACTCAGTATGCCTTGCGCCAACTCATCCTTTTTGGAGGGTTTCACGACTTTTCGGATATGGTCCTTCAGCTGATGCCAGACCATTTCGATAGGATTGAAGTCTGGCGATCTGTCATTGGAGGGGGAAAAAAAGGACAATTAGTTTAAGAGATACAGTACACAGTAAAAACAGTGGGGAAAAATGAGATACGGTTACCGCACTTACTCCGCTGGCGTCTTCACCCAGTTGATACCGCACTCAAGGATATGCGCTGCTGACGCGGTGTGCTTCGGATCGTTGTCCTGGTAGAAACGGTGACCATCCGGGAACTCACATGTGATGTATTCCACAATCTCAGGCACAATTTTCTCTTGGAAGAAAGCTTTATTCATGATTCCTATAACAAGAAAAGTGCTCAAAAAACTGCACACTAGTACAGTACAGTGCGTAAGGCAAAAGCGTGTGACATATATTTTACTGTACCTTCAAAGATGACGATGCATCCTGGTCCATGCCTAGAGATGGCACCCCACACATGCATCTTCACTGGGTGTTTTGGACGCGGCTTCATAGATATGTGACCTTTTTTGTGGAATGCAAAGGTTGCAAATCTCTCCTGCGAAACAGTAGACTCGTCAGTGAAGATGCAATCCTGGAAAGTTTCTCCACTGTCGATCCATGCCTGGGCCTGGACCACTCTCTTGATTTTGTTAATGTCCCTTATCATAGGGTACGCTCTGTAATCACAAGGAAGAAATCATTTTAGAGGTACAGTACATTTTCTTAAACCACACTTTTACCTCCTGTACTGTCCAGTACTAACCTCACACGTCCATATTTCCATCCAATTCTGCGTCTCATCTTCTTTATGCTGGTCTCAGATACAGTGAGATTGTGATTTTGCTGCAGAGTGTATTTGACTCTTAATGCACTCTTCTCATCATTCTCTTCACTTATTTTGTCGACCACAAGAGTTGTCTCCCTACAATGTACAGAAAAACAACAATTCGGTAAGTTACAGTGCAGTAGGCCACAAGCACAGCACATCATTTGCAGTAAAAATAGTATACAATAAATATACCGAAATAACTATAAAATTAGAGAGATATAAAATTAGAGAGATCTACACAATATATTGTTCTATTAATATGTAGCAATATAAACAATATATATACTGTTGTTATATAATTATACCGAAATAACTATAAAATTAGGGAGATCTACACAATATATTGTTCTATTAATATGCAGCAATATAAACAATATATACTGTTGTTATATAAATATACCGAAATAACTATAAAATTAGAGAGATCTACACAATATATTGTTCTATTAATATGCAGCAATATAAACAATAATAGATATACTGACCCCAAAGGCTAAGAGTTTTAAAACACGTAAGCCTTATTATGTCAAGAAGAAATTCGGTGATGTACACACAACGCAAAACCAATAGCAGCCAACCCATCGAACCCGCAGACCACTTCCTTGTTTATGCTTCGACGACTCTGCCGCCGCTCTCACGGAAATCTACAGCCCATCTTCTCCACTACTCGTCCACGGCGCTGCCGCCGCTCTCCCGGAAACCCACAGCCCAACTTTGCCACTGCTCTTCGACGCCGCTGCCGCCCCTGAAATCCACGGGTCACTTTCTCCATTACGCTTAGACGACTCTGCCGCTTCTCGCCCGGAAATCCACAGGTCACTTTCTCCATCCCTCTTCGACAACGCTGCCGCTTCTCTCCATGAAACCCCCATCTCATCCTCCGTAGCACCCATCCACCCAGATGTCCACAGCACGCCATGAACAAGAACCAGCTCTTTAGACCGCATGCTGAATGGGTTAAGTGTGGATATCCCCGGGAACTCTATTGTGCTGGCAAAGATAGATCTGCTTCTGGAGACCATGCTAAATATGGATCAACGGATGCAGAAGATAGAGAATGACATAGCGGGGATACATCATTTGCTCGGTGTTCATGCTCCTGAATCCCCGACGCCGGAGCAGGAGGGTGGCATGGATGTGATGAATGGGACCTTCGTCCACCTTCCATCACCAAGCGCACCCCCTCATCCAGAAGATTTTGTGTACGTGTATGCCGTTGAGGAGGATAACATGACAACCCCGTCAAGATCATGCCAGGAGACAACACAGTGACAAAGACAGGAGGAAAGCTTCCTCCCAGACAACCTACCTCACCCTCCGCCATAAGCACACCCGCTCACAGCACACCCGCTCCCAGAACCCAACCGACATACGCTTGCATTGATACGTTGCCCGATATCATCCTGTGCGAGCTGCCACGGGCACTCAGGGAGAAGTATAGGGTGATGAGTGCTGGTTTACCCCACAAGTATGCCATGTTAATTTTTAAGCCCCACGTGTCCTACTTGGTGTACTGCGGGTGGGCCTACACAGTGAACTATGAAGGAAATCGGGGGAAAAAAGGCGCTTTCTGAAAATTTAAGAAAGACTATTGTGGAGGAATTGCGGCGCTATTTTTCAATTACAGATCCTTTAATGAAAAGCGTTCGAGACGCCATTAATGGCATTTTACACCATACAAGGCATCGGCTCTGGAAGGACAATCTGGTGGGTATCGCATTTGCGTGACTGTTCAACTGTTGTTTATTTTTTGTAAATGTTGTTGTAAATGTTTTGACTTTCTGCACTTTAATAAAGGATGTTGCGATTTTTAAATTTCACGAATAAAGATTTTTTTTTAATAACACCATACTGTTGTGCTGTACTGTACATGTTTTGACTTTCTGTACTTTAATAAAGGAGATGTTGCGTATTTTAACTTGTATTAATAAAGAAATGTTTTTACTTACTGTACACAGGACCCGCACAATTCCAGTCCATGAGGGCCGCAAACAGGTATGGTTTTCAAGGTTTTCCTGAAAACGGGCCTGTTTGCAGCCCTCGAGGACTGGAGTTGTGCAGGCCTGACTGGCTGTTCTGTACACCATCCTACTGTAAATGTTTTGCCTTTCTGTACTTTAATAAAGGAGATGTTGCGATTTTTACATTTCATGAATAAAGAATTTCTTTTAATAACACCATGTGACTGTAAACCATACTGACTGACTGTAAATGTTTTGACTTTCTGTACATAAATGTTTTCACTAGCAGTAAACCATACACCTGTTGATGTTTTGAATTGCTGTACACTTAAAATGTTTTTACATTGTACAGTATTTGTAAATAAATGTTTTTGTACTTACTCCACCAATAAAAGAAACTGTTGATTTGTTTTAAATTGTTCCATTGTCTACTTTTATACTGTAACAAAATACAGTGTTTCTAGAATGTACAGTACTGTCCAGGCATACTGTACTGTATAATGTAGGCATGCTCAGCACTGTACATCACAAGAGTATTAAAACAATACATGCTGTACGGGTATAAAATACACATATGTACTGGAATACATGTAGAATAAATTCATACTTTTTATTTTCTCGGGTTTATTATACAGTATATATAAAAAAGTATTTTATACGGTCTGAAAACATCAGCATACTGTTTCAGGTATTCTATCCTAATCAATAACAACGGCCACTAAACTGTAGACTCGGTACGTGGTTTTTTAAAATCCGATTCAGCAATGTGCAGGCATTGTTACACAAAGCGATATTATCCATCGAAATCCCTCCATTTGCCGTTTTCCGCATGAGATGACAAAGTTTTCTTTTCTGAGGAAAAACAAAAGTAAAAGTTTTACTGTAATGGTCAGCCCCCTAAAGAAGTTCCCACAGTCAGTCCCACCAATAATTTTCTCAGGGGGCGTCTCCTGTTCACATTCGCATGCTCCTACCGTCGATGTGATGACACGCATATGCGTTTCAAGAAGTTTCCTATGCGCATGCGCCTAGCTTTTCACCAATTGTGCAGTATCTACTGTAGAAGCCGCTCAACCAATGATATTGCTTACAGGAGAATCGCTTGACTTTTGAATCGCACTGATATTGATATTTTCAAAAGAAAAAAAAAGAGAATAAAATACGATAACATTACTCACCATAGAATTTCCCAATCAGGGGCGCATGCGCGAAGCCAGAGTGCATGGAAGTCTAGGTTACTAGCTCCTCTCACACCGGTTCAATTATCGATTAAAAGTGGCACATCAAGTGACCCCACAATCAGCATATTGACATACATATCGATCGGAACACCCAGAGATGCCGACCAAGGCTAAATTGAAGCAGAAAGACCCCTCGGTCACAACTTATTTTAACAAAAAACCCTCAGCAGCAGTGAGCGGCTCCGAATTACCTGTGCTAGCGATGCAGTCAGACTCTGAGACTGACAGGCCGGCACCAAGAGCTGGTCACCAGGAAGGACCTCCGAGAATTCTGTGGGGAAATGAAACAGTTGGCCCAACTAGAGGACAAGATCAGAGATATCACCGACAAACAAGAGGATGCAGAGAATCGCGATTGGCGAAATAATGTGCGCATTCGGGGGGTCCCAGAAGCCGTTAATGACCCAGAAGACTTTGTACAGAAGTGGCTGGAACACCTGCTACCTGACAGAACGGCACAGGACTTACACCTTGATAGGTGCCATAGAGCTTTGAGATCAAAACCACAGGCGGGTGACCCCCCGCGTGATATTATTGTCCGCTTTCACATTGATAAAATTAAGGACTCTATCTGCAGGATAGCCAGGGAGACGAGAGCCATGGAGTTTGAAGGAATCAAACTCCAGATTTACCAAGATCTGTCCCCAGCTACCCTCTCTAGAAGAAGAAATCTGGGGCCGGTTACGAAAATCCTGCAAGACAAGGGCGTAAGGTATCGGTGGCTGTTCCCGTTCGCCATCCTGGTAGTCAAGAACAGTGTGGCGAATACCCTGCGGAGAGCGGAAGATGGCGACGTCTTCCTTAAAAAGCTGGGTCTCCTGCAAAAAAACCCTAGCCCCGGTCCCTCTCAACCTCCTCACCTGGAATCAGAGGCAGATCAAGCACTGGAGACGTCCTGGAGCATAGTCGGAGCCGTGGCAGCTGAAACCACGTGAAGATCCGAGCCTTTCATCATCGAGCAAAACCAATTAAGCAGTTAAAGGAACATTACCCCATTCCCCACTCCATGTTAAAATGGCCGGCCATAGAGGATAATACATGCCCCCCCCCCCCCCCACCCCTGGTGGTCACCTTCGGGAACTGCAAGCTCGAGATGACGGCAGCCATCTCCAGTGATCTTCCTGGATGTCAGTGGCGGGAACCCGCGCTGAGGGCGCGAAGAGAGAGGAGGAGGCGCCACAGACCCCCAGACAGCCCAGCGACGCATCAGAGGAGCTGCATCGATCAGCCTCTTCCGCTTGTGCACGTGACTTCTGGGTCACGGAGTAGTTCCGGAGGACAGAGCGCTACGGGAGCCACAGATGCTGGGGCTGCACTACATGGATAAAGGAGAGGTGTACAGGGCTAGATCTGTAGAGGAAGTGACCCGATGACAGAGCGCAGGAAGGAGAGGGGGAACGACAGTATATAGATATACCTCACACGTCCCGTACAGAGATGAGGGGAGTGCTGGAGATCATAGGCAAGATACAGGCAGACCCCCATAGGAGTGAGGAGGTATATACGGTTAGGGTTTCCCTGATAAGGTTCCCGTACACGAGGGGTAGACATTGACAACATGGGATTCTCCACACACATAAAATCACGGCCTAGAAGGGTCAGGCTTTCTACCCAGCAGCTCAGGTCAGATAGCGCCTCGGTGAACTAACAGGGGTTGAGTAATAGGCCCCAGGTGGCACAAAGCGAGCAGTAAAGGGGGTAGATAGCAGGCTAGGTAGACATCCTGGAACGGCCAGAAAGACACTTAGGGATAAAAGGGGGATAAAAGGGGGGATAAAAGGGGGAGGGAGGGATAGGGGTACTGCTTTACAATTTTGGTCTGGATCATGATACGCTCATTCACGCTCATTCATACTGTTCAAGTTAAAGTATTATGTAATAGTGTTATAGTTTTATGTTTTGTTTCGTTATATGGTTACTTGTCATCACAACAGACGGCTGGCGGGGTGCTCGGAGATGCTCATGACGAGATGCTGTACATCCAGGCATCTGCCTACTCGGGACGTGAGCCCCAATACCACTCTGCTCCGCTAAGGGCCACAGAGGGAGGGGATTTAAACCCTCCGTGGAAGAAAAGACGAGAAGCACTAACAGTAGGGGCAGCGTATCTCCGGGTGGCGGGGGATCTTCAGGCACCGGGACGCGTCCGCAGAGCCAACGTTAAGTTAAGTTATACAATTTACCCAGTTCGTTAAGCTGTAATAAAGATATACTGTGTCACAATCCATCGCACTGCACTTACGTGGAACACTGCTGTTGCGAACTAAACCTGGTTGTTCGCCGGCGCCTCAGGTGGTGTCCCATGGAGGTAGTCCATGGGAACCATTTAGCCCTACAAAGGACAGTCCCGAGAATACTTAGTCACCCCCTAGTCAGGTGCCATGTGGCTGTCCGATATGTAGGGCAGGAGAGCCGACTCTGGATCTGCCCAGACACGGCTCTTTGCCTTTTACTTTTTTTTTGCACTTTTTTGTCCCTTTCCCATCCTTCCCTCTCCCTACCTACTCCTCATCCTGGGACACGGGTTTCCCCCACACGGGGGATATATTGGTCCTCTCCGCTGGTGTATATAGGAGCCTACACAAACACCGCCCTACAGCCATGGCATAGACTACATACACACAGTATCAGAATATTAAGCAGTCCCTATATAGAACCATGTAAATGGCCTTAAATATTATATCTAATAATGTAAAAGGGTTTAACAACCCGGCATTCACAGATTATGAAAGGAAACAGGCCGATGTTCTCCTAGTCCAGGAACCCCATTTCAGCCGCAGCAGTTCACCCAAATACTTAAATAAACAATTCTCACAATTTTACTTAGCGTCAGCAGCCGGAAAAAAAAGAGGGGTCGGCATTCTCTTCCACAATCCAGTCCCATTCACTTTAGAAACACTCAAAAGGGATAGTGAAGGCAGATTTTTGATCATGGTTGGAACTATACAAGAACAACTAATAACATTGGCCTCGATTTATGCTTCGTGTGAGCAAAGCCATGACTTCTTCCGGGAATTTTTCCAGAAACGAAATCAAGTGGCCAAAGGCCATATTATACTTGCAGGAGACTTTAATCTAACTTTAAACCCAAAAATGGACAGGACTGGCATATCCAGAAATGGTCGGAAGAAAGTATTGGATACCTTAAAGGCAGGATTTTTAAAAAATCAGCTAACTGATATTTGGAGGGAACTTCACCCCACTGAAAAAAAACTATACCTTCTACTCCCATCCCATCGATGCCTATAGCAGAAATTTCATGGTCTGACCGGGCCAATAGAGCTGAGGTGCAATCAAATTCGTTCTGATAGGCCTGGCGCAAACTGGAAGCTTAATGAGTCACTTCTTAAAATCTCAGGCATATGTGGCTCGATAGGCGAGGAGATTGATCAATTTTTCACTACTAACTATGGTTCGGTGAGTTCGTATCTCACTCTCTGGGAGGCCCATAAGGCAAGCATAAGGGGCATTCTAATTGGCATTGCAGCCCGCAGGAAGAGAGAGCGCAATACCAAGATTTTAGCGCTCCAATCCAAATTACATTCCCTTACGTCAAGGCATAAACAGAAACTGGACCCACTGGTCTTAACAGAGATAAAGAATACCAAAATTGAGCTCAATCTCTTGATGGTCTCGCAGGCCGACAAATCCCTGAGTTGGTCGCGGAGGAAATTCTATGAAAAGGCAAAAGGCCAGATACCATGCTAGCGCGTAAACTACACACCCGACAGTCCAACTATAACATACAGGCGATCTGCTTTAAGAACGGCGCCTCCACATCTAATCCAAAAAGCATAGTCGAGGAATTTAAATCATTTTATGAAAATGTATATAATGGGGAGAAAGTGGCACATAGCTCCAAAACCACAAGGGCTGTGGAAGATTTTGTGGCAGGCTCCAACCTGACAGGACTGAGTGAGCTGGATAGAGAGGTATTAGAGGCTGATTTCACATTGGAGGAGCTTTCCCAGGTAATCACCGACCTCAAGCCTTCAAAGGCCCCTTTGAAAAGCCCAGATGGCTTCTCAGGGCAGTATTACAAGAAGTTCATTAAGAACCTGGCCCCATGGCTGCTCCGAATGTTTAATGCTGTATTAGCAGGAGCCCCATTTCCGGAGCGGATGCTCCAGGCGTCTATCTCACTAATTTATAAACCTGGTAAGGATCCGCAGGATTGCAAAAGTTATCGGCCAATCTCCCAAATCAATACTGATATTAAAATTTACGCCAAATTACTGGCCAATAGATTAAGTCATATCCTGCCCAGACTCATACATCCAGATCAAGTCGGCTTTATTAAATATAGACAAGCTGCGGACAACACCCGACGAATCATTGATCTGATAGAAATAGCCAATAATAAGAAATTACAAGTTATGATGTTGAGTCTGGATGCAGAAAAAGCGTTTGACAGGATTGACTGGCCTTACTTAAAACAGACGCTTGGGGCCTTCGGCTTCGGGGAGCGGATGAGTGGGGCGATATTGTCGCTATACTCTGGCTCCGCTGCTAGGGTCCTTGTAGGAGGACATGTGCAGAGGTACACAATGGAGACTGTTGTAAGGTGAAATTATAACAAGGCTTTATTGTGCCTGTCACTTAAAACACAGCAAAAAAACAACTTAAGCGAAATAGTGAGCCAAACAAAGAAAACCTATCTCTGCTTTGGAGACTATCTACACATGTAGCTCAGCCCTCTCTGACTGGGTTGGTTAGCTAGGCTCTTTACCAGCCCCAAATCATGGAGACATTTATCAATACGCAGACATAGATAATAGTCTTATACTGAAAAAAAGCAGCTGGGCTGCTGTAGGGGAAGCTTCTCTGCTCTCTTGGAACCGCACCCTTGTGTGCACAGAAAATGTCAGGCTCCAAGTTTAGAATCCGGTCCCTTTTGTCTTGTGGTCAGCTTGTCGCTCAAGACATCTGCCCTTCCTTGGTTCAGCCCCATTGTGGACTAAGGAATCTCTGCTCTGTCTCCAAAGTTCAGCTCAGGTGTGTGCTAAGGAGTCTCACTTCCTGTCTCAAAAGACAGGCTTTTCTAAGCCATCTAATCAGGCAGGTGGTGTTAGTTAATTGCCTACCAGCAGTTAACCACCACACTGCTGGATTAGAGGCACATTTGTGAACAGGGATAAGTCCCCTGTTACAGTCCTCCATCAGGGCTTCCCATCAAATATATTCTAAATTAAAAGCGGCACACGTCAGGGGGGCCCATTATCTCCCCTTTTATTCGCCCTGTGTATGGAGCCTCTGGCAGCGCAGATCCGTAACAACCCGGATATCTCAGGGATTACTTTACATTCACAATACCATAAGGTTGCCCTGTACGCTGACGATATATTACTGTTGATCTCTAAACCTCTTACCTCTCTACCGAACCTATTTGACCTGTTAGAGAAATTCAATAGAATATCAGGATTCAAAATAAATCAAACCAAATCCGAGGCCCTGAATATTAGCCTTCCAAAAGAAACCGAAAAACTACTGAGTCTGAACTTCAACTTCAATTGGCAACCAAAACATATTAAGTATCTGGGAGTCCCCATCACTAAAGATTACAAGGGCATTTACAAGGCAAATTATCCCAAATTGATTAGAACATTGAAAGAGGACCTGAGAAAGTGGATGCCCCACAGGATCTCCTGGATAGGTAGGATACATAGTGTAAAGATGAATATACTCCCCCGTATCCTATATCTGTTTCAGACTCTACCAGTGCCACTTAGACTGAAGGAAATACTCTCACTTCAGTCTGACATCTCTAAGTTTATCTGGGGAGGAGAGAAACCGAGAGTAAACAAGACAATTATGAAAAAAAAAACACCCGGACGGGTGGCCTAGCGGTACCTTGCCTGTTATCTTACTATAAAGCGGCGCAATTGTGTCAACTCACACAATGGCAGACCAACCCAGCATTGAAAAGAAGGGTGGATCTGGAAAAGATGGCTTGCTCCCCATTGGAGATAGACAATTTGGCTACCTAAAACAGCCGTTAAATGGGCTGACCGGCCGCTTTCCTCGGTGGCTAACTCGCTGTCGGTATGGGAGACCACTAAATTTAAACACGCCTTGACCTCAAAACACTCACTGATGTCCCCGTTGTGGGGCAACCCCGACTTTGCGCCAGGACTGGCAGAAAGCGCCACAAGGCATTGGAAAAAATATAGATATCTTAGGTTAAGAGATCTGGAGGGAATACCAAATAAGATTAAATCATTTGAACAAATCAGATCTGAAAAAAATATCCCACATTCCGAATTTTTCCGCTACCTCCAGATCAGAGCGTACTTTAACAAAAATTCTCCCTATCCGCCCTTAACTACATTTGAAAAGCTCTGTCTGACAGAAACAGACACACAGGGACTTACATCGCAGATGTATGGGGAAGTGGTCGGTTCTGGGAGCACACAACAACAAAAACTGGCATACAGAGTTCGATGGGAAGCAGACCTGGAAGAGGAATTGGAAGAGGAAGACTGGTCGGCCAAACTGGAGGCCACAGCTAAGAGTTCCATCTGTACAACTTTGAAGAAAAATGCATATACAGTATTGATGAGATGGTATCTCACCCCGCTAACATTATCAAGGTTTGTCCCTGGATACTCCCTACTGTGTCATTAACAGTGTGGAGAATCGGCTGACCTGTTACACATGTTGTGGTCTTGCCCTCGAATCTCATCTTTATGGGAAGAAATTAGACATTGGATCCAGAGGATTTTTGACCTCACAATTCCCCCGGATCCGTGTCTATTCCTTTTGAATAGACCATGGCCGGGCCTCTCTTAAATGGGAAATAAACTGGTTGCACATTTTGCAACAGCAACGAGGTGAGAGATCGCAGCTATGTGGAAACAACCTGAGATCACAAACATCCCCAAGATTCGGAACAGATTATGGTATATATGCCAGATGGAAAAATGAATGAGTTTAGTTAATGACACCGGCACCAAATATCTAAAAGTCTGGACGCCTTGGTTGGCACAGACAGATGTCCCAGGGGTAGAGGTAGCCACAATTTGGCAGATAGTCTTAAATGCATTCTCACTCAAAGAGAGCGAGCTGGACTGGGAAGGCTAGCTGATTTGCACTTCAATTAGACACAGCATAGATCCTATAGGTGGTGACCACGGCAGCCTAGCCACCAATTTAAACGCAGAAGAAAAGAGAGCCCATGCCCCCCAGGTCCCCCCCGCTCCTTCCCGTCTTTCTCTTCCTTACCCTTATTTTATTTTGTCCCTAAGTTTAAATTGCCTACTGTACCTTCAGGTTTGAAGGAAGTTATATACCTCTATTTTCATTATACGTGCCTAAGGGAGAGACTACGTGTATTGTCTAAGGATGGAATGCATTGAATGTTTAATTCACCTGTATCGCGATACTATCTGTACTGAAAAATTCAATAAACTTGAAGTTATAAAAAAAAAAAATAGAAATATATGATGTAATTATGAAATATTAACGAATTACTGTGCAGGCTATAGAATAGACTAATACAAGTGCACATGCACAAACTATACATCCACTGATGATAAAACTACAAGCCCTTATCTTACTGATACTCACCAGTGAGACATTTTTAGTGGTCTGGCTGTTTCCCTTTATAAACGGCATCAGTGAACAAGCAAACGGCTACACAAGGCATTGCATATGGAATACAATGCGCATGCACAGTGAATCACATAGTACTTGGTCTGACGAAAGCACCAGTTGCACCAGTTTATGGCTCCTTACCATATGCACGATCACACCAATAGCAGCGATATGTCCTATACTACTATACACACTGCCTAATCACCTCACTTCAAGTAACTACACTGTAGTTTTGATTCTGATATTAAGAATCACTATCCCTCATAGCGATCATCTGGATCCAAAAAAGGAATTGCATCTCAGTGTGGTTTTCATCTCAGGTGGGATTATTTCCTAAAGGCATATATATATTTAGGTAGAAGATACAGGACTCATTATAGGCGACACTATTCACCTATTAATATCTACACCCATAGCCACTGTTTTTCTATGATCATTGGTACTAACCACTCACTATATGTGGATTTAGACATTGAGGGAATTTGCACATAGGTATACATCCTCTCCTTCAGGATCTATATCTATTTTTAACATTAGTATAAGAATATTAATATAATTTACTTTTTAACTGTTAAACACTTAGCTGTTGTCTGACCTTGTTACTTCACTATATAGGTCTGCAATGCGCCACTAATAGGGATCCTTTAGTGCACTTTGTCTATGAAGTACACTCATCTAGTTATTATAATATCTTCTCCCAGGCAGCACGCATATACCCTCTTATGGGGTTTTGAGCGAGGTGTCCATTTATTCTCTACTTGATTGAACAGAACAAGTTGCAAAATAAATTGTGATTTATTTCCTTAATAGACAAACACACGACATCTGCAGAATACACTTAAAACAACACTTACAGGGATAAGGGAACAAAATTAATTGTCCTTGGAACGAAAGAAATTGTCCTTTGCTTGCAAGCGCCAGAAATGCAACCTTGGTTTAAAAGTCCTGTGGTTATGTTATTAACCCCTTCACTCCTGGACTGGTTGCTGCTGTGCTGGAACAAAGTCTTGCATCTTTACATAATGGATCAAAATTCAGGAATCACCCTAGGGTGATAGTTATAGACTGCCCAAAGCTATCTTTAACATGTGGATCCAATCCCCTCGTGGGAACAAAAAAAACCACGAATAGCCAAGTTACCCACAGTTCATAACACCGGTCAAAAGGGCTGTCCGGTGGGCAGGGTGCATGGGTCAGGTTGACGCCCATGACACTTAGCATACCTGGGCTACACCCATACCTTGGTGCCGCTGAGTCTGATTTTTGACCCAGAGGTGTCACTAGCCTGGCATCTATTGTGCATCAGTATGCCAGTTTTGTATACATTATGGGTCTCTGGTTCTTTTCATAACTGACACTCTTTTAGACAGGGAGACGAGACTCCTTTGAGGCTCCGTCATAAAAATAGCCCCAGCTCATTCACCCATATCACAACTGGATGTCCACCGAATTCCTTTCCGTCTTACCAACATTCATCCTGCCTTACATTTAAAAGAGTACAGGGAAAACGGCGGTGCATCTGCTGCTGCTGCTGAAGATTGGAAACCACAAACTGCAAACCACAAAATATCCTAGGTGCAAAAATTTGATAAAGCGTGGGATACCACGGGAAACGCATCAGAGTGTTCTTTTTGGCTGTTACTATGCCCTAAAATAAATTTTTGCACCTAGGATATTTTGTGGTTTGCAGTTTGTGGTTTCCAATCTTCAGCAGCAGCAGCAGATGCACCGCCGTTTTCCCTGTACTCTCTTCAATTGTTCCTTGGTAGGAGCACGCAGGACAGGACCAGGATATCCCCAAGGTCAGCAGTGAGTACTCCCTTTACTTCATTTATGTGATCAGTCCCACACACGGTTACCTAGACCACCACATAAGACTTACCTATATGGCTAGTGGCATAATCTATGGGAGTGTGTTTAACATTGGACTATCTGGAATCCTGAGTCTTATGAACTGTCCTATGCTATGAAGGTGTTTATATTTTTATATCATGATAAAACATTGCCTACTCCTGGTTAGCATCACAAGTGGGAATTAACCCTCCCCTTCCCTTCCATGCCTTACATTTAAGATCTGCAGTTTTTACACACTTTATTAAAACAACATGTTACGTTTGTGTTATAACTATAAAATGATATGTATGTGCATGTCTTGTCTTACTGTACATGCACCTCAAAAATCAGGTTTCTGGGTGCTTTCGTTCTAGAATTAGTATTTCTCATTGAAATGCCAGCTGCTAGACTGCCATCATGTGTCGGTTAGAGGGTATGGCAAGCAATGCATCTTGTCTTTTACCTTCGCAGGCAGGGAATGGCCTGCAAATGGGGAATAAAATGGCTGGGACAGGGCAAAGACAGTAATGCATATCCAAGAAGGATAAAACAGATTCCTCTTATTGCACTCTCTATTATATTTTTTATAAATTATCCTAGCAAAACTGCTAGGATAATTTAATAATTTATAAAAAATATAATAGAGAGTGCAATAAGAGGAATCTGTTTTATCCTTCTTGTTTTTTTTTGTGTGCTCCTTAACTATCCTCATGTACCCTATTAATATGAAAATACCTAACTATCAATTTTTCATACAAGGATGAGCGGTTAAACTACAAAATTCTGGTAACAGTAATGCATAGCAAATACAGTAGAGGCAACGTTTATTCTAACATTTGCCGTAAACTAGCCGGGTTACATTCTGGGTATGTGCTGGGTATGTTCTGGGCTAGTTTGAGGCACGTTTAAGGTATTTCTGCATTGACTAACGACCCATAGGATTAACACAGCAGGGATCCCTGGCAGTCCAATTCAGTTTGAATGGGACTGCCAGGGACCCCCGCTGTTAATCTGATAGGCCATTAATCAATGCAGAAATGCTGGGGCTAGTTTAAGGAAAGTTTAAGGCATGTATTCAGAATGTACCTGGGTGTTTCCTGGGTTTTTTGGGGAATTGCCACTGGTTTTTGTTCGAATAAGAGTTGCCTCTACTGTAAGTGTAACCCCTTCCTTCCCCGTCACAATATTCACTTTAATACTGTTAAGGAGCGAGAGCCTGACGTCACCCATTTTAAAACTCAAACATATGGAAATAAACTAGAGCCGCATATTAGAAACAATAGAAACAATTAATAGTGCTTTTTTTTTTTAAACAAAAAACAATACAAATACCACACTTTCCTTACATTTTTCTAAGTTAAATAATAAAAAGCAAAATATTCCCCACATTTACAAGAAATGTATAATGTTTTTATAACAGTTGAATGATTCTTTTTACAAAAATAAAAATCAATTATTTTCAGTGCTATATCACAAAGTAAACTTGTGTGAGCAAAACATTGACAACATTTAGAGCAAACATAATTTTTCTCCTGTGTGACTTCCCTGATGTTTAACAAGACATAACTTATAAGCAAAACATTTCCCACATTCAGAACATACAAATGGTCTTTCTCCTGTGTGACGTCTCTGATGTGTAACAAGAGTAGAGTTGTGGGTAAAACATTTCCCACATTCAGAACATACAAATGGCCTTTCTCCTGTGTGACTTCTCTGATGTTCAACAAGACTAGCATTACGGGTAAAACGTTTCCCACATTCAGAACATACAAATGACCTTTCTCCTGTGTGACTTTTCTGATGTGTAAGAAGATAAGAGTTAAGAGTAAAACATTTCCCACATTCAGAACATACAAATGGTTTTTCTCCTGTGTGAATTTTCTGATGTTCAACAAGATGAGAGTTACGGGTAAAACATTTCCCACATTCAGAGCATACAAATGGTCTTTCTCCTGTGTGTAGTCTCTGATGTCTTCCAAGATCAGAGTTCTGGGTAAAACATTTCCCACATTCAGAACATACAAATGGTATTTCTCCTGTGTGACTTCTCTGATGTGTAACAAGACGAAAGTTCTGGGTAAAACATTTCCCACATTCAGAACATACAAATGGTCTTTCTCCTGTGTGACTTCTCTGATGTGTAACAAGACAAGAGTTCTGGGTAAAACATTTCCCACATTCAGAACATACAAATGGTCTTTCTCCTGTGTGACTTCTCTGATGTGTAACAAGATGAGAGTTACGGGTAAAACATTTCCCACATTCAGAACATACAAATGGTCTTTCTCCTGTGTGTATTCTCTGATGTGTAACGAGTTTAAAGTTATTTGTGAAACATTTCCCACATTCAGAACATACAACGAGTCTTTCTCCTGTGTGACTTCTCTGATGTCTAACAAGAGCAGAGTTACATGTGAAACATTTCCCACATTCAGAACATACAAATGTTTTTTCTTTTACGGACAAGTTCTTGTGAACGTTCCCTGCATTCCTGTTTCCTTTGTTACATGTTGTAATAGGAGTAGATGCATAGTCTGTCCCTGTATGTTCTCTGGTGGTAGAAATGTGGGAGTCGGGGAGATTTCCTTCTTCCTGTGAGTTTGATTCCTTAACCATAATGCTCACAGTTTCTCTCAGACGCTGGTTTGGTATATCCTTTCTAATGTGATTTGCTCCGGGATACATTTGGGTAACACTGGTATCTTCCATTACACAATCTGGTGAACAGAGCAAAATGTGATATCCTTCAGGGGAATTCCTGCTCACGAATCCATCAGCTAGGGAAAAACATTTGAGCAAAGAAATTCATTAACATCGGACACAAAAAATTATTCTCAGACATCAGATGTAGTTTAAGATTGTAAAGAGACAGGATACACATGGTAAGATGTGAAACAAATCAGGTATTCAGTAAATGTTTCCAATTAGAAGTGCAGAAAAGCATTCACAATTGCAATAAACTTAATTTGTGAGGATATTGCCTCCCAGAGTGATATATATATATATATATATATATATATATATATTTATTTATTTATAAAATCAGGAAGCGTGTGTGTCACGGGAGCTTGTGCAGGGTTATAATATACACAAAATAACTGGGTTAAATTGAATGCGACTAAGATATGATAAATATAGTTTATTCCTTGAAAAAGGTGAACACAGAATATACAAATAACACACAGAATATGGACACTTACGTGGGATTTAAGCCCAATCCCTTAACATTGGGTGTCAGGTATTGGTTACCAATTACCTACATCCAATAACCCCTTGCCAGCTCACGTGGGAAGCAAGGTAATACCTGCCCACAGGGGTGGGCATTATTCTAATCAGGGGCCCATTTTTTTGGCCCACTCCAAAAGATTGGCGTTTCCTAGCCTGCCTTTTAGGTCTCTGGACATGAAAACCTTTGTCTGCAGGTGTGATTTATAACACCTACAGAACTACTCAAGTCCTGCTTTTCCCCTCCCTAGCATATACAATCAGGGTGGGGGAGCCTTTGATCAGGGATCTTGTTGTAGACATTGTGTCGCCCCCTGAACATTAACATACTGTAGAGCCAGTATCTTTCCCGGGCTTTTATGCTAGACACAAAATACAGTACATTTCCACGATTATATATATACGGTATTAAAATAATCCGTTCGGCTGGGCCAAGCGGGCTACAAATTGCCAGATCCTCATGCCTGAGAGGATTCTACACGGTGGCCAATTTTCAGCTCGCTGGGACCCACCGAACCGGAGTTACAGAAATACACTTTAAATGCACATTTACAGAAATTGCATTTCTCTGCCATTGAAGTCAATGGCAGAAACCCAAACGAAACAATTAACCATACTCCGTTTTGTTGCTCAGAGAGGGTCGGTATGTGCCATGCAGTCATGCTGGAATGATGCCTACATGGGGGCAAAACGCCAGCCCTCTGGTCTGCACAGAACCGGAGTTATGGACTTCAGGTCTTTACTGTTTTAGAGAAAGTGGGGGGTACAGTGGCCTGTACTCCAAAGAAAATTCACTCAAATGCACACTACCTAAATTTAAAATGTAACCTTTAATATCAAGTATTTAAAACATATATTACCAAAGTGAAAATGTGATAGCGTTTAAAAATAAATTAAATAAAGTAACTCGTGCAGACAGGCAGTCTCTAATGTTTAAATGCTCCAGTATATCATTAAAACTGGAGAATAAGAGGCTGCTAGGGTGCACACAGCAAACAAGCCCACAACTTCACTGATTAGCCTAATAAATAGTGAATATCGTAGTGGCTATTAATATCATTGATTATAACTTGATACTGGCAGTATAGCCTCCTAGTCAGGTCTTAACCTACTCCAGGAATCCTTGCCTAGCCACTACCCTAATTCTCGGCTAATCTAGTGAACGGCTGACAAGTACTGTATTAAAATAGCCCCATGAAGGGGGCTGACATCATCAACACGCGTCCAACGCGCGTTTCCCTCCTACTACGGAGCTTCCTCAGGGACAAAATTTGCATTAGGGCTAAACCGAACGCTATTTAAACCCTGCGGTCCCCATGGTAACGTAATCGGCGTCCAGCTACTGTGCATGCGCAACAGAGCGCGAGCGCAACTACTGAAAAACATATCAAACCAACCTTACAACACTGATTGGCAGGGTGCTGTAGTCAAACCTCCCCAGTTGTAACGGAGGGTTGCCTGGACTCTTAAATATGTCAGATATTCCTCACTTGTCGGAGCGTGGCCCACAAGACTAATGCGCATGCGCACATTGCCGTGCTTCCCCACTGACACTGTCAGGGGACACTTGCGCAATATAGGCAGCTAGATGGAGCTAGTGCGCATGCGTGACCACATAGACATATTCGCACTTACACTGATACAGCCATAACAAGCTTCCAGAGGGTTTGTTTGTACCATCAATGCGCATGTGTGGATAGAGTTGTTGTAGGACTCATATCCACATGTTAATGCGCATGTGCAAACAAAGATAGCCAATTTTCCTATTTGCTAAGCATCCTCAGTGCCAGATATGCAGAGAGTAGAGGCAATAGTGGCACCCCAGAGTTGAGCATCAGATATGTGCAGTAGTTTGCCCTAAATTAGGTGCAGAGACATCATTAAATACAGTATTAATTTTAGTAATAAAATAAAATAAATTAAACAGAAACACACACATTTTTGGAAGATCAAATTTATCATAATGAATTATGTGTGTGAATCCATAGCACATTTATTATGAACCCAATGCTACAAATAAGCTGGGTACATTATTAGGTAATATAGTCACTAGTTTGAGTGAATAAGTGAACATTGATCATGTCAGTTTATACAAAACCATGGTAAGCTAACGTGACATAGCGGAAGAATAGCTCTGTGATACATAACATAGATACTTGGTACAGTCAATTGTGACAGTCAGATAGATAACACACTAAGAGGTACGTGTAAAGTATGGATCTCTGGGAAGTACCACACGGCAGACGTATACAAATGGTCAGATAAAAGGGGTGAAGGTAATCCTTCATTAAGACCATAAGACCCTTGTCCTCAGTTGTAGATCCTCAGCTTCAATTTCAAGAGCATCTGATCTACATTCCCCCTCATAGGGCACTTAAGCTGATAGATGCCATGAATTTTAAGCTGTCAACATCTCCGTCATGAAACTGTGTAACATGTCTCGCACTGCGGTTTCGGGAGTGTTTCACCAACTTACATGCTCAAGTATACGCTGCGTAGTTGTCTCGTGGTCTTGCCAACGTACCTCTTCCCCACATTTGCATGTGAGAAGGTATACAACTAGTGGTACGAATTAATAAAACTGTCTTTGTTATACTGCTGTGTGCTGTCATTATTCTCAAAAGTCTTGGTCAGAGGTCACATATTTACAAGCCTTACAGACCCTGACATCGATACATCCCTTTGAGGCTATAGCCATGTTTCCACTCTGGCGCGCTGATGGTGACTATGCACCAATCTATCAGCAAATTTTTAGATCTCCTGCTGTGATTGTCGGTCTCGGCAATCACCTTCAACTAGATAACATCGATGAAGCAGGTGCCAGTGTCGGGCAAAGATTCTTTTATAGCCCACCACCGTTTGTTATAGTGTGTTGCGATGCATTGATGATGTATCCTTTGCTTTAGGTGTATTGGAGGTAGGAGAGAGTCTCTATCGTTTATGAAGTGCTCTGTGATGGCCCTATTGTAGTGTTTTCATTTTATACCCACGATTCAAGAAACCGTTCTCGTAGTTCTAGATTGAGTGATTGAATTGTGTGAAATGTAGAGCAATTTCCATCGTAAGTGGAGATATTGCCCAGGGGGATGCAGAAATGAGACTAGGCGGGTGTGACTTTGTGCAATAACAAACTTAGTAGATTTACTCTTCCTGTACACTTTAGTTTGAATGGTGCGCTCACTATCAAAATGATATTCAGATCCAGGAGGTAAAGATGTATGCAAAAACAGTTGTTAGTCTCAGGTTCAGTGTGTTATATTCAGATGGTTCCCACGAACCGAAGTAAAAGATTTGAGGGCCATCCCATTATAATAGGATATCATTATGTATCTGGCCATAAAAGATATGGTCACGATACATAGATAACTCCTCATTAAACACATGGACAATCCACCAGCCCAGGTACAGATTGGCATATGTGGGAGCACATGCTGTTCCACATTGCTGTACCCTGGGTCTGGTGGTATATATTCCCGTCGAACACAAAATAGTTGTGAGTAAGGACAAAGCATAGTAGTCAAAACAGAATCATGTGTTTGTTAAAATCTCGGTCCCTTGATTTGAGAAAATGATCCACAGCTCCAGACCTCTTCTGAATAATTGAGGTGTATAAAGATTCGACATCTAAACTCACGAGAATGGTCTCTGGGGAGATATTGATACCATTCAGTTTTTTGAGGGTGTCCTTGGTATCTTGCACATATGACGGAAGACTAATGACGAAATCCCTTAGGACTTGTCCAGGTAAATTACTGCTCCCCTCAGATAAACAGTTATTGCCCGAGACGATGACGGTCCCGGGGGGGATGTAGTCTTTGTACCTTGGGCAGGTGTAAAATGTTGCCACTGTTGGTGATTTAGGGTACATAAATCATATTCTTGTCTGCTTATCATATCTCGGTCAGGGCTGCTTGCAGAATGATCGAAAGATCTTTTTTGATTCGAGGTCGGACTGCTCTTAGAGTTTTCATAGCAGTGCTGTATCACTCAATAATCTCCATTCTCCTTAACGTATGCATCGTATCTGAATGACAATGTTGCCACCCTATCGGATGGCTTAATGACAAAGGATTTATCACACATAAGTCTTGTAATCCTTCCTTCCTCAGGGGTGAGATTGTCAGTGATCTACGGTGTTTGGTTCAGCTTCTAAGTCCCTTGTGACGCTGAGATGAATAAATCAACTGCAGGACAGTGCTCAAGGGGGAGTAAAATGGCTTTTATTTTTCAAATGAGTAAATGGGCAGTAATGTCAGTATCAGTTGAGATATTTTGTAAATAAATGTTTAAAATCATCAAGATTTTGCTTATATTGAACACTTAGTCCAGCGGTGAGCTCATTTTCGTTAGCCCTTTACAGTAAAATTTATGTAACAGTAGTCGCCTACAAAGAGGTTGAGATCTTTTACCCCACCGAATAAGTTGAAGTCTGAGGTAGGAGCAAATGAAGTCCCTTCTTAAGCATAGTAAGTTGTTCTTCACTAAAGACAAAGCTAGAGGGTTAAGATCTGTAAGGCACTGTGGGATCAATGGTCATACCCGTACTGGCTATGTGGATAACCGGGGATTTTTGTTGGTTGCCCTTAATGTTCTTTTTTCCCCTGGGGGTTTTGCGTTTAGGTTGGTCTGTGCAAAAAAACAAACCTTATTTTCTTTTGATGTTTTCTTCCACGACCTTTAGACTGACCTTGTGATCATATACCTAATTGTTGCCCTCAGACATATCTGTCTCAGAAGAAGAGTATCGGTCTTAATATACACCCTCTCCTAGATCTAGTAGGGAATCTATAAACAGTACCTTGTTCATAGTCATTACTATCTCGCAGAAACTTGATATGTTTCCTTTCCTTTAAATCTCTCTTAAATTTTTCCATATTTGTCTCTAGCTGATGCTCCATTTCTTCAAACTCATGTAGCTGATATTATCTTGCTGGGTCCTTAAGACTCACTGTCTAGATCTTTATTTGTCGTATCTAACGTACTTTTTCATGTTCTATCAATAAGTCATCAGTTCTTGGGAACAGTTTCGATAAACATATAACAACGGTGGTGGGCATAAAAAGAATCTTGCCCGACACTGGCACGCTTTCATCAGATGTCGAGATAGTGAAGGTGATTGGCAGAGACCGACAATCACCGCAGGAGATCTAAAAATTTCGTGATAGATTGTGCATAGTCACCATCAGCGCACCGAGTGGAAACATTGCTTAGCCCCATCAAAGGATGTATCGATGTCAGGGCTGTAAGGCTTGTAAATATGTGACTCTAGCCAAGACAACTAGCAGGCGTATACTTGATGGAAATTCTGTGAAACACTCTGCCGAAACGCCAGTGGCGAGACAGTTTACACAGTTTCATGACGGAGATGTTGACAGCTAAAATTCATGGGCATCGATCAGCTTAAGTGCCAGTAGAGGGGGGAAATGTAGATCAGATGCTCTTGAGAATTGAAGCTGAGTGGATCTACAAACAGAGGACAATGAGTCCTTATGGTCTCAATGAGGATTTACCTTCACCCCTTTTATCTGACCATTTGTATACGTAAGGTGTGGAAAGAAAACATCAAAAGAAAATAAGGTTGTTTTTTAGCACAGACCAAACTAAACGCAAAAACCGCAGGGGAAAAAAGAACATTAAGGGCAACCAACAAAAATCCCCCGGTATCCACATAGCCAGTACGGGTATGACCATTGATCCCACAGATGCCTTACAGATCTTTAATCTCTCTAGCTTTGTCTTTAGTGAAGAACAACTTACTATGCTTAAGAAGGGACTTTCATTTGCTCCTACCTCAGACTTCAACTTATTCGAGTGGGTAAAAGATCTCAACCTCTTTGGTAGGCGACTACTGTTACATAAATTTTACTGTAAAAGGGCTAACGAAAATGAGCTCACCGCTGGACTAAGTGTTCAATATAAGCAAAATCTTGATGATTTAATACATTTATTTGAACAAAATATCTCAACTGATACTGACATTACTGCCCATTTACTCATTTGAAAAATAAAAGCCATTTTACTCCCCCTTTGAGCATCTGTCCTGCAGTTGATTTATTCATCTCATGCGTCACAAGGGACTTAGAAGTAGAACCCAAACACCGTAGATCAACTGACAATCTCACCCCTGAGGAAAGGAAGGGATTACAAGAACGCTGCTGCCAGAATCACTATACTCTTTCCTAGATCTGTCTCAGCATCTTCCCTCATGAAATCCCTCTCCTGGCTTCCGATCAAATCCCGCATCTCACATTCCATTCTTCTCCTCACTTTTAAAGCTTTACACTCTTCTGCCCCTCCTTACATCTCATCCCTAATTTCTCGTTATGCACCATCCAGACTCTTGCGTTCTTCTCAAGGATGTCTTCTTTCTACCCCCTTTGTATCTAAAGCCCTCTCCCGCCTTAAACCTTTCTCACTTTCTGCCCCACACCTCTGGAATGCCCTTCCCCTCAGTACCCGACTAGCACCCTCTCTATCCACCTTTAAGACCCACCTTAAGACACACTTGCTTAAAGAAGCATATGAATAGCACTGTGGATATTCTGAACACGATACATAAAGCTTGGCCCCCTGCAGACGCACTTACTAGAACTCCCTCCTACTGTCTCTGTACGTTCTACCTACCAATTAGACTGTAAGCTCCTCGGGGCAGGGACTCCTCTTCCAAAATGTTACTTTTATGTCTAAAGCACTTATTCCCATGATCTGTTATTTATATTATCTGTTATTTATTTGATTACCCCATGTATTACTACTGTGAAGCGCTATGTACATTAATGGCGCTATATAAATAAAGACATACAATACAATACAATGTGTGATAAATCCTTTGTCATTAAGCCATCCGATAAGGGTGGCAACATTGTCATTCAGGATACCGATGCATACGTTAAGGAGAATAGGAGATTATTGAGTGATAAGCACTGCTATGAAACTCTAGAGCAGTCCGACCTCTGAATACAAAAAAGATCTTTCGATCATTCTGCAAGCAGCCCTTGACCGAGATATGATAAGCAGACAAGAATATGACTTTATGTACCCTAAATCACCAACAGTGGCAACATTTTACACCTTGCCCAAGGTACATAAAAGACTACAATCCCCCCCGGGACGTCCTATCGTCGCGGGCAATAACTGTTTATCTGAGGGGAGCAGTATTTACCTGGACAAGGTCCTAAGGGATTTCGTCATTAGTCTTCCGTCATATGTGCAAGATACCAAGCACACCCTCAAAAAACTGAATGGTATCAATATCTCCCCAGAGACCATTCTCGTGAGTTTAGATGTCGAATCTTTATACACCTCAATTATTCACGAGAATGGTCTGGGAGCTCTGAATCATTTTCTCAAATCAAGGGACTGCAGATTTAACAAACACAATGATTTCGTTTTGGACCTACTATGCTTTGTCCTTACCCACAACTATTTTGTGTTCGACGGGATATATTACCACCAGACCCAGGGTACAGCAATGGGAACAGCATGTGCTTCCACATATGCCAATCTGTACCTGGGCTGGTGGGAATTTGTCCATGTGTTTAATGAGGAGTTATCTATGTATACGGACCATATCTTATTATGGATCAGATACATAGATGATATCCTATTATTATGGGATGGCCCTCAAAATCTTTTACTTCGGTTCGTGGAACATCTGAATAATAACACACTGAACCTGAGACTAACAACTGTTTTTAGCACTACATCCATTACCTTCCTGGATCTGAATATCTATGTGGATAGTGACCGCAACATTCAAACTAAAGTGTACAGGAAGATTACAGCTACTAATAGTTTGTTATGGGCACAAAGTCAACACCCGCCTAGTCTCATTTCTGGCATCCCCACTGGGCAATATCTCCGCTTACGTAGGAATTGCTCTACAATTCAGCAATTCATCACTCAATCTAAGGAACTACGAGAACGGTTCTTGAATCGTGGGTATAAAATGAAAACACTCAATAGGGCCTATCTGTCACGGTAGCTTGTGACAGGCTGTAATTTACACCAAAACTATATATAAATATATATATACCTGGGTTTGAACTGGGACGAGACTTAGATATAACAATTTGTATTTATTCCGTAGGATAGGTGAACACAGCAGATATGTACAAATAACAGGCAAAATATAGACACTTACGTAAAATGGAAATGATGAAGCAGTCACAGCTGGACTGGCAGTTCATACAGCACTCTTCATAGTCATCAAGACACCAAAAGCATGAAAAGACCTCTGGCAGGAAGACAGTGCATAGCGTTTCTCTCAGCAAACAAGATGGTATAGAACACACTGAACACTTGAAGAACTTACAAAACATGAATAACACTGGATAAGGGCTTGACCACAGATTATATACCTTTTGTGGCCCTATCCATTACCTTAAGTACAGGTGATTGGTTTTCAATTACCTCCAGCCACTCACTAACGTGGGAAAGCATTCTGACCCATGCCCCCCTGCTAGTTGGCACATGCGCAGTAGAACTCTGGGGTCTCATTTCTGAAGCCCCACATTTGCATCAGGAATGCCAGCCACTCTATCCATTTGGAGTTCTGGCAGGAAAACCTTTGTTGAAAGGTGTGAAGTGGGACACTTAAAGACTGCTCTGGCTTGAGCCTCCTCCGCCCTTAGGTAAACAGGCAGGGTGACAAGACCCTTTGAACAGCACTTAAATCCTAGACATTAGGGCGCCTCTTGGGGCCATCTGCTATCTTGGTGGACAAAGGAATTTCCTCTAAGTCTTTGTCCATACCTTGGGACACAGTATCAAACATAAAACATAAACGTATTAAAATATCCGGTTCCATTGGGTCTAGCAGAACCAAACTTCCCAGTTCTAATGGCCGGAACTGGGGCACCATAGGATCCAAAAAGCGACTTGCTACGACCTATGGAGCCGGAGTTACACAAATGCACATTAAATCATTTTTCATTTTAATACAAAAATCTCCACTAAAAAAAATCTCAGCTTTTCACTAAATCCCCATTGAAAACAATGGGCTCCGCCGCCATGGGTTTCAATGGAGAAACTCCGCCGTTGTAGTCAATGGAGTTTCCTACCATAGACTTTCAATGGGGAACCGCCGCCATTGAAGTCTATGAGAAAATCCACAAATCTTTACAGTCGTCCATACTCCGTCTGGTTGGTCTGAGGGGGCTGGAAATGGGCATGCATTAAAGCCGGAACCTTGGCTACATGTCCCCCAAATCCCATCCCTCTGGGCATTCCAGAACCGGAGATATGGACTTACACATTTCAACATTTTACACTTAGTCATTTTTTCACCATGCGGCTTTTCTCCCATTAGAATCAATGGGAAAAAGTCCCGAACTTTCAAGGGGGTCCATACTCCGTTGGGTTCGTCCAAGAGGGTCAAGGATGGTTCTGCAGTGATGCCGGAGCAGTGACTACAGATACCCCAAACCTTGATCCTCTGGTCCCTCTGGAATCGGAGATATGGATTCCTAAATTACAGCATTTCACACTTAGTCATTTTTCAGAGCTGTTTCTGCCGCCGCCATTGAAGCCTATGGCGTGACCCGCTATTCTCGGTTCGACCCTTATCGGGGGTCCAGGATTCGGGGACCCGGTTGTGGTCGAGTGGGGGGAAGCCTAGGAACTAGGGGCAAAAACAATTTTATTTCTAGGGACCCCAGAACTGTTTATTCCCACGCCAATTAACGTTGAACTTGACTCAAGTGATTTTAACTCTTTTAAAGGACATTGTATCCGCTTTGCCGTTTGCGGTCTGGACGGCAGCCAACTTGTTCTTCGAAAGTTACCTCGAGGAACCTCCATTGAAGTCAATGAGGCCATTGCATTTCAATGGGAAACCGCCGCTCTCCCTCTCGGACGCCACCTGCTGGTCTTTACATGAAACAGGACTAAAACAACAAGATTCTCCATTAGAAGGCATGGAGCCCTAATGGCGGCCAATGGGGACCTGCAAAATGGTGCCTGAAAAGGCGGGAAAACTTCACAAAGAGCTATAATCATTAAAGGACTATTAACCTTTGTGCTCCCGGATGGATTCTAGTGTGTGTGTGATGCAGACACTGATTAACAATAAACCATGGGGGAACAGGGAATATACATTTTCAGGTTATGACAAGGGTTAAATCACACGTCTGGGCCTCAGCCCAGTTAACCCCTTGTCTCCCTGGTGAGGTTAGAGAGTGGCCAATTGGGGTGTAACCCCTTTAATCCCGGGCCAAATCCTCTCCATCGTCACACTATCACAGAGCACTTCATAGTGATAGAGACTCTCTCCTATCCTCCAATACACCTAAGAGCAAGGATAACATCATCAGATGCATCGGCACATATAACAAACGGTGGTGGGCTATAAAAAGAATCTTTGCCCGACACTGGCACCTGCTTTCATCAGATGCCGATCTAGTGAAGGTGATTGGCCAGAGACCGACAATCACCAGCAGGAGATCTAAAAATTTGCGTGATAGATTGGTGCATAGTCACCATCAGCGCGCCAGAGTGGAAACATGGCTTAGCCCCATCAAAGGATGTATCGATGTCAGGGCTGTAAGGCTTGTAAATATGTGACTCTAGCCAAGACAACTACGCAGGCGTATACTTGAGCATGTAAATTCTGTGAAACACTCTGCCGAAACGCCAGTGGCGAGACATGTTACACAGTTTCATGACGGAGATGTTGACAGCTTAAAATTCATGGGCATCGATCAGCTTAAGTGCCCAGTACGAGGGGGAAATGTAGATCAGATGCTCTTGAGAATTGAAGCTGAGTGGATCTACAAACAGAGGACAATGAGTCCTTATGGTCTCAATGAAGGATTTACCTTCACCCCTTTTATCTGACCATTTGTATACGTAAAGGTCGTGGAAAGAAAACATCAAAAGAAAATAAGGTTGTTTTTTTAGCACAGACCAAACTAAACGCAAAAACCGCAGGGGAAAAAAGAACATTAAGGGCAACCAACAAAAATCCCCCAGGGTGTCTCTTGCGCCCTCTCACACAGGGTGTCTCTTGCGCCCTCTCTCTCTCTCACACACACACACACACACACACACACAGGGTGTTTCTTGCCCTCTCTCTCACACACACACCGGGTGTTTCTTGCGCGCTCTCACACACACCGGGTGTTTCTTGCCCGCTCTCTCACACACACACCGGGTGTTTCTTGCGCTCTGTCTCGCACACAGGGTGTCTCTTGCCCTCCTCTCCCCCGGTATCAGGGTGTCTCTTGCGCTCTCTCACACACACACACAGGGTGTCTAACGGCTAAAGACAATCATCGATGGGGGGGTGTAGAGCGCGCGCGCCCGGTGTACGAGGAAAGGGGCGGGGCCACGGGGGGTAACTCGGCAGCCTTGGCAACGGGGTGCACGAGAACAGCGCGCGCTTAAGCGAAGGACTGGGAGGCGGGCAGGGAGGCGTGTCCCGCCGGGCTAGTAGAGGAGGGGCCAGGGCTGACAGCTCGGGCACGCGGGGTAGTCAGAATAACGGTAAATTCAGGGGGGGCAATCAAATTCTTCGGGGGCGGGAACAGTCCTCCCAGGGCGAGGCTTGGAACGCAGACTGACAATGGGGTGGGCGTGGCTTGCGATGAGTGGCTGCTGGTGCAGAAGCCAGGGTGGTGGGTTCCACCTGCCGGCGCCTTCCCTGACACTGCACCCTGGCTGGCCCTGATCATACAACCATGTAAAATTAATACATCATTGCTGGGTTTGTGCGCCAGAAACAGAGAATATCTGAGAATGTCGCTAGCCCCTTCCCCAGTGCACTCTGCCTGCAAAGCGTTTCAGAGGGAAATTAATACGGTTTAATACCAAAAACATTGTTCAGAGAGTTACATCCCTTCAGGAAATGCAGGTCCATTTTTAAATGATCTTCTGGAACCCCAGCTAAGCTATCCTATGTGCGTACAATATTGCAGCTGTAATATGGTGGCGTCTTGGGCTGTTTAGCTACGGCCATTCAGCCGTGGCCGTTTCACCGCCGGGACATTTGGCTGCCAGGACAGTTTGCCGCTGTAGCTAATGCATCTCCTGCCCTTTACCCTAAAAACCTGAACCTTGTCCCCTTACCCTAAAAACCTGAACCCCTTACCGTAAAAACCTTAACTCCTAATCCTAACGCTAATTTTCCTACCTCAGGTCTAACTGTCCCTCAGCGACTAAACAGCCCTTTCCGATATGATGTGAGTGTATATGTATTGCGGCGAGGTTAGCGGCCAAACCAGACGGCTGATAGTTGAAGTTGGGCCTAATTTCAGTGTTCGGTCCCCCTGTCCGCCGCCGTGCCGGTCCCGGCACTTCCACCCTGTTGGTGCCGTGCCCCTGCCAATATTTCTGCCCCGAGTGCTCTTTTAGGCCCATACTCCCTAAACTCTGTTACACCATACGTAACATCAGCCTTAGTTAAAGTAAGAATGGTAACGCTGTATTCTCAAAACATAACTCATTTGTGTTAACAACACGTTAAAAGCCAAGCATTATAAAAACCGCCGGGCCTTTTCCTTTGCCACCCTCTGGCCCCCACCCAGTGCAAGGTGAACCAAGACCACCGTGAAGGGGCACCTGTGCAGATCAGGCTGCATTTTGTCCAGAGACTGGAATGCCTCTGAACCAGCGGGAGACCAGCTAACAAGCACAGACTGTTGCTTCTCCGTCAAATCAGTCTGGAAAAAGGCTATGTCCCTATCCTGTAGGGACCCTACATGCCCTGGCCCTGTGCCCACCGGTAGCTGCTCCGGCATACCTATGCCTCGCCTCTCTGTCTCTAGGGCAATCCCCATCCCGAGTGGCATCACTTCTGTATTCCAGAAACCACCTGGGATGTTGACTACTACCCTCTCCCTTGCCCCTGGGACAAGGCACTCCCCCAGTAACCTGTACTGGGATTCCGGGTACCTAGATGCTTTGCTCCTGCCCTCTCAAAACTGAAGGCCAGGAGATAAGCACCTCCTACCACCTCTGCTGCTAGGGTCAGCATCTCTCCTCTCTCCTCCACTATGCTGCCCTTACCCTCTGTAGCTAACCATGGCTGATCTGGGGACAGAACCCTCTGCTGTACCCCCCTAGCCCTGGCTACTGCTCCTGGCTGCCTACCTACCCACAGCCCTACCTCTGTGAACACTGGGGAATCTGTCATGGGGGTCTCCTCTGGCAAGTCAGAACAAGGGACCTCCTACTTTCCTAGCTTCTATCAGCTGCCTGACACCCCACTGACCTATCTGCCCCTGCTCCACAGTGCCTCCCTGCCTAGCCTCCCCTAGGCTCAGCACCTCAGCTACTGCTGATGACTCCTGCTACCTATCTCCCTGCAGCCCACCTTCACTCTGCTCCCCCTGGGCAATCCTAACCTAGTTACAGGGACTACCTGAGTGAACCTACCTCCCTGAACTTGTCTCCCCCTTACCGGGGATGAGCTCAGGGGGATCTGTTCAGATACAACTGCCTTAGCCCTTGGCTGGTAGGTATCCCTGGGGTGGCACAAGCTTGCCACTGCCCCTGATACCTCCACCCCATAGCCAGGCTGCACAGGGGGTTGCTGATCTGAGAGACCCCATGAGGCTCCGCCAGGGTAATGGGGAACTCGGATCTGCCATACCTGCTGCTTTTCCTCCCCAGCTACCACTAGCCCATCTTCTCTTACTGAGACCCCTTGCTGGCTATCTACCTGCAGCCTTCCCTCACTCCGCTTCTCCCTAGCTCATCCTAACCTGGATACTAAAGACACCTGAGTGAGGCCATCTCCCTGACACTGCCTCCCCATTACCGGAGAGGAGCCCAGGGGCATCGGTGCAGAAGCAACTGCCTTAGCTCCTGGCTGGCAGGTATCCCTGGGGTGGTCTAACTTTGCCACGGCCCCTGATACCTCCAGCCCATAGCAAGGCAACAACTGTGGGGCTCTAAAACGAGAGCCCCCCTGATGCTCCACCAGGTTAATGGGAAAGCCTAGCTGCCCTACAAGCTGCATTTCCTTCCCCTCCCCTGGTAGCCCTATTTCGTGCAACCCACCGGTCACTCCTACAGGGGAACCACGGGGTACAGGGATGGGAAACAATAAGTCAGGGCCAGTCTGCGACTGGGTCTGGCTTACCTCGCTGGTCTCCGCAGAGACCACCGCTTTCGTAGGTCCCGATTGCAGGGGGACTGGAGTGGCTGCCGTCGGCGCCATCTTGGCCGGTGAGCTCCGGGCAACTGCCGCAACAGCTCCCGGGTTTGGCACATGGAAATCGGTGCAGGACATGGGTCCCAGTCCTCATGGAGAAATTCGGCTCCCCCCAAACCCGGTAAAACACCCTCCGCCCGCACACCCTGTCCCTCCCCCCACTCAGAAAAGGCTCCGGCACTTTGCAGGAATCGCGGCTCTTCCGCCTGCCGCCGCCACGGGCGAGCTCCGGGTGACTGCCGCAACAGCACCCGGCTTCGGCACAAGATCGCCGGCGTAGATGGTGGGGCTCTGGTCGTTGCTGAAGAGCGTCGACTCCTCCAGACCAGGTAAAACACCCCACTCCCGCACACCCCGACCCTCCCCCCAAACCAAATCGGCTCCGGCATCTTGACGGAATCACAGCTTCTCCTCCGCCGCCACCTGCATCCCGCGTCCTGGGAGCACTATCAGGTCGGGCCAGGGGTACAACAGCATCTTGATGTAGCAAGCCGACCGCTTGCCGAGCACCGCTGCTGAGGGCCGTGATGGTTCTGCTCCGGCCGCCGCTCCGCTGTATTCCGCCGGGTGCGGATGGATGGCCGCCGCTCTCCTCCGCTGTTACTGATGCAGCCCGGCCAGGTTCTCCAGGAGACATCCCGCTGAGGGTTGATGCCCCGGCTGGGCGGGAGCCATCGGAGGATGCCGTTAAATGGGTTACCTTCGTAGCTCATGAGCGCTGGCCCTGAGGGGCTCCTTCGCCCGACCGCGCACGGTCCGGGCATTGGGCCCTTATGTGGCCCGCTTGTTTGCAGTGATAAGACCGCCGCTCTTGCCAGAACTCCTCCGCCGCTGGTGGACTACCTCCCGCAAGAGGCTGCTGAGTCCAGGGCAAAGTTGCTCGAGTTCCGTGCTCATGGAGGGGGTAAGCGGGTCTGTTCATCGCCATGGCCAGGAACTGTGTCCGCTCCTCCAGGGTCCCCCGATCGCTCCACAGGGTAAGCATGGCCAGCATTTCAGGGGTAAAATGACTAGTCGCCGCAACGGCCAATGCCCCTCCGGCCGCAACACTCCCGTGGCTTCGGGATTCACCTGCTCCCTCCGCTAGTCTCTGCCTTCCCGGAGCTGGGTCCATTCCCTGCTATCCGGGCGGTTTGATGGTTACAGCGGCGGCAACGTGCCTGCCCCGCTCAGCCGGCTGGGTTTCATGCACCCTGATCGCCACCTCCATTTCAGCTCTACCGGCTGCAGGTTTCAGCCCGTACTTGATACATTCCTCCGGCCTCGGTGCTCGGGTCCAGTCACAGGGATGCCCGGCACTTGTGCTCCGGAGGCAATGCTTCTCGCAAGTAGGGGGAAAATGAGGTGGTGTCATATCCCCTGTAAAACCGTGTGTCCAATATCATTAGCCTAAGGAACTCGCACTTTACTCGAGTTCCTACTGTATTACAGAGTCCCGCAGTAGACTGTAATACAGATTCAATTCAATCCCGCCGCTGCCACCAGTTTATTATAAGCCTGTCACGGGAGCTTGTGCAAGGTTATAATATACACAAAATAACTGGGTTGAATTGAATGTGAATAAGATATGATAAATATAGTTTATTCCTTGAAAAAGGTGAACACACAGAATAAACAATAACACACAGAATATGGACACTTACGTGGGAAGGGACAATGAAGCAATCAGGATCTGGCTTGGCAATTCATCAGGCAATCATGTATCATTCAGATGTTGTAACAAAGACACTGGGCATAGAGCTTACAATCAGTTATATAGGATGTAAGCCCTATCCCTTAACATTGGGTGTCAGGTATTGGTTACCAATTACCTACACCCAATTACCCCTTGCCAGCTCACGTGGGAAGCAAGGTAATACCTGCCCACAGGGGTGGGCATTATTCTAATCAGGGGCATTATTCTAATCAGGGGCCCATTTTGTTAGGCCCACTCCCAAAGATTGGCGTCTCCTAGTCTGTCTTTTGGGTCTCTGGACAGGAAAAACTTTGTCTGCAGGTGTGATTTATAACACCTACAGAACTACTCAAGTCCTGCTTTTCCCCTCCCTAGCATATACAATCAGGGTGGGGGAGCCTTTGATCAGGGGTCTTGTTGTAGACATTGTGTCGCCCCCTGAACATTAACATACTGCAGAGCCAGTATCTTTCCCGGGCTTTTATGCCAGACACCAAATACAGTACATTTCCACAATTACATATATTAAAATAATCAGTTCGGCTGGGCCGAGCGGGCTACAAAATGCCAGATCCTCATGTCAGAGAGGATTCTACACGGTGGCCAATTTTCAACTCGCTGGGACCCACCGAACCGGAGTTACAGAAATACAATTTAAATGCACATTTACAGAAATTGCATTTCTCTGCCATTGAAGTCAATGGCAGAAACCCAAACTAAGCAATTAACCATACTCATGGCCGGCACGACCCTTTCTCGTCGCCATTAATTGACGGACCCAGTTTGGGTCGAGTGAGGGGGTTGCTAGGGGCAAAAAGAATTTTATTTCTGGGTGCCTGTTGCAGGGTACATGCAACTACACACGTGGGTTTCTTGACAAGGCTTATTTATTTAGCCTTAAAAGATATACAGCACACAAAAACAAAAATAGCTTTTCATCAGCAAACAAAAGAAAAAATGGCTTTTCATCAGCAAACAAAAGAAAATGGCTTTTTCTTCGGCAAACCAAACAAAACAGTTTTCTCTTTAGCAGACAGTCTATAAATACGGTAGCTACCCTTTTTCTATGCAGGGGACAGACAGTTCACAATTCATCTACTTGGCTAACAGACCTTGTATCAGTAATCTCTTCAGCAGCTTACTCCTCTCTCCTCAACAGCCAGCCTCCATGTGTCTACAGCCTGGGGTTTTAACACACCTTGATTAGGCAGATTGGTTCCAACTAATTGTCCTGAGGTTCCCAGCTGAAGTTAACTTAGTCAGTGCTGAACTGCAGACTAGACATAGGTTTTCCAGGCATGTAGCTGGTGGCTTTTATTTACCCTGTCACAGTGCCCTAGAACAAAAGTTACACACTCTAATTGGTGGTGAACTTGACCGAAGCCTAGTTCCCACGCCAATTGTGTGATCAAAGCTTTTTACTGAAATTGTATCCGCTTCTGCGGTCTGGCTGGCTGCCAGCTCGTCTCCGGAGGTCGGCCTCGAGGAATCCCCATTGAAATGAATTACTCCATTCACTTTCAATGGGGAAACTCCGCTCCTCCTCTCGGGCGTCACCTGCAGGTCTTCTCAGGTATTGGGCCCAAATCGGCGGAATCTCCATAGGATTACATGGGGCTCCAATGGCGACCTATGGAGATACTGCAAAATGGAGACTGAAAAGGCGGGAAAGGGAACAAAGGGCAATAAACATGTAAATGCAATTAATCCTTTCCCTCCCGACCTGATCCCAGTGTATGTGGTTGCTGCATACACTTTAAAAGGTACAAACACCAATAATTGTACCAATATACACGTCTATCAAATAGAACACAGTTTGCCCTGAGGCAGGGGAATAAAAATACATGAAATCCCTCTAAATGTGGGAATAGGATAACCAAGGCACATACCTTTTGGTTGTGAAGCAGGGGAACATATGTCTTATAAGTACATTTCTGGTTAACCCCTCACTTCCCAGATGGTTTAAGGGGTGCCTAATGGGGATGACCCCGTTATTACTCGCTTGGCACCCCTCCCCAGTCACAGTGTGTACCACATACATTTCCACTTTATTATGGGAAAGGTAAAGTTACAAAAGTGTAAAAAATTGGGAAGGGAAAAGGAATCCTGCTCAGCTGAATATGTAAACTTTCGGGAGTGGTGCTATTTGAGATAAGGAATATACATATACAGAGAGGAAGATCTTCTAGAGATGCACTCAACTCCACTAATATAGCAAAATACATTTTATTTAATCACTCTTAGAAAACAATCAATTCTAATTAAAACCTACTTCTAGCGCTCTCACTTAACATTAGTCTCAAAATTATTACCATGTGGTGTCTGCAAAAAGAACTCCAATGTCTATATGC
Organism: Ascaphus truei; assembly: GCA_036426205.1. Lineage (NCBI taxonomy): Eukaryota > Metazoa > Chordata > Amphibia > Anura > Ascaphidae > Ascaphus > Ascaphus truei. The sequence continues at coordinate 8,803,427 of CM071586.1, forward strand.
CCCAGCAGGGGCACCCCTTGATCTTGTAGAGCTGCTGCATACAATTTCAAGTTTTTATCCCAAAATCATACTAGCAATACACACTTAGATGCGTTGTATTCCTTAAACAAGCAACAGAAGCTTGGATGTGTAGTTTAGAACAGGCTAGTTCTACAGGACAATATCAAAGAGGATGCCCCATATAGAATCAGCCAACAAAGATATGGGCCGTTTTCAAGGAACCCATTAGCTAGATTTAGGGATTCTATCCAACACTCTACACCAGGTCATTAAGATCATACTTACTGTACCTCCAAAGGTCTGTGGGTTAATCAATGCAGTCACTGCTGTATAACTGAATGGCAACATTATGGTTACTCAGTATTTATTAGAGCAGTATAATGTTTCCCTTTTCTTACAAAGAGTTACAAGTAGCCACATTTCTATGCTAACAGTACACACACTTAGAGGCTGTGGGACATGGGCATTATCTTGCCAGACAATAGTAGTTTGTGGGAATATCTTGTACTCACTATCTTTACAGTACAATCCGCATCATTATGTCTCACCTACAGCCAGCTAATGGATATGGGCCGAATCCTAGGAACCCATTAGCTGCATTTAGAGTCCCCCTGCTTCACCTCATGAGGGGCTGTTACGATCAGACTTACTTACAGCAGTGTGTAGGAAAGCCAGTACACCGACAGCAAGTCAATATCTATGATTTGACACACTGTGGCACACCTTATATACTGCAGTGAAGTCTAACTCAGCGGTGCGCAAAGTGGGGGCGCAAGATTACTGGCGGGGGGCCGCGCGGTTCCCGAAAGCACTTAAATTAAGTGCCGGGGGAGCTGCAGGGCATCTGTAAACCTTTACTTACCTTGATTCAGCCGGCATCTGGAGAGGCGTCGCCATGGCAACGCGGGGTCATGTGATGTCACATTGCTATGGCAACGTGACGTCTTGACGTCCAGACGCCGGGAATCAAGGTAAGGAGAAGGAAGGAGGGGGGCGCGTGGAGGGAAAAAAGTTTGCCCCCCCCCCCCTTGTCTAACTCATTGAGTAAGCTATTCTCTGTATACTCACGATCACAGTCTGATGGATATATATCCCAACATTTTGGAATAGCAACTTGATATTGTATGCAGCAGCTCTACAAGAGCAAGGGGTGCCCCTACTGGGGCATATAGACATTGGAGTTCTTTTTTTGGTTTCTATGAGTGATTAAATAAAAAATGTATTTTACTATATTAGTGGAGTTGAGTGTATCTAGGGGATCTTCTCCTCTGTATCTGTAAAGTTATAAAAGGACATAAGAAATTATTGATAGATATACTAATTTGTGAAAGAAAATTCTTATTCCCATTATCTGCAGTATTGTTATGTCACGTGTATTACTGCTGTGCAGTGCTATGTACACGGATATCGGTATATAAAGATATTTATTTCCTGTAGTTTTGGAAGTCAAATTACTTTTTAATTTATATCAACTTATTTGGCATAATAAGGGTAATATTTTCTTACCTAGAGACCAGAGAGCCTGGTAATTCTCCATCATCACATCCTGTATGTTACTAAACAGTTATAATGTGATGCTAAAATATAAAGTAGTATCAACAACAGAATCAGTCTGTATAAAAGCTTATAATTACTACATAATGATCCGTTGTAAGTTGTACATAAAACATGAAAAAACAGTTTACAAAGAAAAATGAATTGAAATATATCAAATATAAAAAGACACAATTTCTGTGCACTTTTGTCTTCTCGTTTTGCATTTTTTATGCTAATTTGTACATTGCTGATAAAATTCTCCCGTTCATTTATTTATGTGAAATACCCATCATTTTGTACTTGTTGGGAGATTATAGTAGGAAAGTATTGTCAATTATTGGTTACCTAAAGGCCATTGAAATTGACTGAAATCATTATCCATCAACCTAGTTTTTTTATCTGTTGATTCTTCTATCTATTAAGTCAATATGTTTGGAAGTTTCAAATGTTTCTCATGTTATTATATGTTGTACAAATCAGATCTCCGAGAAACACTGATTAATATTTCATTTACAACAAAATAGTTGAATATAACATTGAAACTATATTGTTCGGCAGGAAAATTAACATGAATCAAACATATAAAAATGAACAAGTAAACGTAATTAGTATAAGTTGATTGAAATGCTATCTAACAAACAAGTCGTGCGAAATAAATCTCAATATAAATACAACATCACAGTATGAACTGTATAAAGTGATATATATATTTAGCTAAATACTCACCATCTGGAGCTGGTTCAGGAGCTGGAAGACAAAGGGACATGTTGTAGAAAGATGATCACAAACACACTGATAAGAACTGTATCAGCTACTGCCTTTTATACCACGACCTGCTGTGTCCTGGTCCCTCCTCCACCTCCTCTGTCCAATAGGGAGTTCTGGTGAAGATCCCTGACCAATCAGAACATTGGAATTGGCCACACTTAGCTCCGCCCCCTGACTGCAGCTTCTCAGGGGTTTCCCTCCCAATAGACTTGTTTCCCAGGGGCTGCTCAGTTCTTTAGGGTGCTATAAATAAGGTTATTTTTGCTATTTTGTCACTTTGATAAACTTGTTATATTATACACTGTGATTATTATAGTTCCTGCTCTTGATGCCTTAATAGTGTTAGTTGTGTGAGGGAGAGGATAACATTGTGACAATTAATGCTATTCATACCTAATGATTCAGGACATACAGGATATGTAAGGATTATTTGCACAATAACTGTACAGCTGAGTGTTACACTGAGACAAGATGGGGGGGGGGGGGGAATTTGACTCCGGAGACAAGGTAAGAGGGCGGGGGGTGAGCAGGGGTGTGGAGAGCAGGCAGGGGGCGCAGGGAGCAAGGTTTGTGCACCCCTGCCTTAGAGTATCACCCCATAGCTGCCAGAAGGGATAGGTTCCCAGCTGTTTTTCATATGGGGGAGCAGAAGCTATGTTAGGGTGATAGGGTGGGATTCCTCAACCATGAGGGCACTGTCACGGGAGACCAGGTACTTACACCTTTTATCCTGGGATCATATCATTGAGCAAAATTAAAATGTTAAATAAATTGCGTTTATTTCTTGGAAACAGACACACACAGTGAATTACAACAATACAGGAGAAAACAACACACTTACTGGGGTTTTGGGCTGAAAAACTAAACTTCTTTGACTGAAATAAAGTCTTTAACAAGCCCGTTGGAAATGGTGCTGAAAGTAGGACTTAGAAAATATTCTGCTCTGCCGTCCTGCAGCCGCTTCCTTGCTAGCTCCGCAAGGCTTCTTTGGGCTCGGAGTCACAACTTGTGTATGTCTTGGGATCCCTTTCCTGGGCTGGCTACTAACTTTTTTATAACATTTGCAAAGCCAGTCCCACTGCATTACTGCCAACCCACAAGCGTGGGAACTTTACTGCTAGCCATTCACAGCACGCGCATGGTCAGCACTGACGTGGCAGCCTCCTACCTCGCAAAGCGAGCAGCTGCCAGACCTAGCGCCTGCACACCCTCTCAGACTGGGCTAGAGTTTCGGAGTTCACTCGGTGGGCAGATGGTGAGGATAGTGGTTGTTGTTTTTACCTGATCTGGCATGCACGGTTGAGTTCATTTATTATATGAACATTAGGTATACTTATTGCCACACCGCAGCACCAGAGCAGTAGCACTTTAGTGATTGTACCATTACTTAGGGGTATATTTCATATCTCACTACTTCACAAGTTCATGTATAAGCACAGTACCTGACGGTTGAGCACATTCATGAATATGTGCACAGGCATACACAATCAGCCACACCGTTTTCTGGTATCTGTAAGCTGTTCTATCTACTGCCAGCAATTAGTGTACTTAACCCTGATTTCCATGGGCTACACCCGCTCTATATAGGCAGGTTTCTACACCACCTCCTCATCTCTGCTTTAACCCAAGAACTCCCACATAGGGAATACTGCATACCAGCTCCCTCAATTGAACACTAATCTAATTCCCCTCAATTGTTCATATCATTTCATAATCCGGAGTGTCATATGCACTCAACTTTGGGTTATATATGTGTGTCCTTCCTTGGATTTTAAACCTCATTATTTTAATTAGATGAACATTAAAGACAAATTAATTATTTTCATACTGCATTTAGGGTAGTGAGTGCTTCAGTTGGGTTCTTGCCTCTTTGCTGTTCTACTAACCACATCACCCACAACACCTTACCCTACATACATATTTAGTTAGATTAAGCTGTAGCGGGGTTCCCTCATTATTAGTTCATTCACATGTTTGTCAATCTTGCGACGCCTGGCACCTGAGCTTCAACAAAGCAAAGGGGCCTGTGCGAAAATCGCCATCTTACCTACTTGTCATGCAGAGGCGTGGTGCCTCTCAGTCTAGGGAGGTGACTACTGGCTGGAAGAGTCTGTAATCAGCCCAGGACTTGGACACTTAACTCAGCCATCCTGCACCGATGGCTGTTCACACTCCTGGCAACAGGTGTCACTTTTATCTATGGACTTAGGACAGGCTTACTGGCACCACACCCTGGTGGCCCATAAGCCCCCTGGGCAGTCCTGCAGTAAAAGCTTATGTTACAATGTATAAGTATAACATATTGTTAAACATACCAGCTTTAATAAAATAGGACATTTTAATAAGAAAAGTAAAAAGTATAAGTCTATTGGTGTGAGGGATAGAGTGAAACCCTGAGCTGTGTTACCCCACTAGCCACACCCCTTACACTCTGCAAACGTAGACTTTCAATAAAAGCCTCACAGTCTTATACCTGACTGGAGAACCCCCTGAACTCCTTATACCAGGGTTAGGGTTATCTGGGCATGAACCCGAGACTGGGGACCCCGGTACTGTTCTGGGGATACCTTGCCCCCTTATCTTTAAGGTTGCACTTTTTACATACATTGCATAGCAGTACATGTACAACAGGCAGGTCCAAGAGCTGACACTCTAGGACCCCCAAACACAGCTCAGGGGCAACCAAGTGGGGTAAACCTTTATTAGTGAGCCTGGTTACCCCCTCTCTGTCACAGGCACCCTGCCGAGTCCCAGACAAAGCGGCCACATGTATCCATGCACCGATGGCTGTTCACACTCCTGGCAACAGGTGTCACTTTGATCTATGGACTTAGGGCAGACTTACTGGCACCAAACACTGGTGGCCATCAGCCCCCTGGGCAGTCCTGCAGTAAAAGCTTATGTTACAATGTATAAGTATAACATATTGTTAAACATACCAGCTTTAATAAAATATACTTTATACATTTTCTTATTAAAATGTCCTAAGTCTATTGGTGTGAGGGATAGAGTGAAACCCTGAGCTGTGTTACCCCACTAGCCACATCCCTTACACTCTGCAAACGTAGACTTTCAATACGAGCCTCACAGTCTTATACCTGACTGGAGAACACCCTGAACTCCTAATACCAGGTTTAGGGTTATCTGGGCATGAACTGGGCATCCCCCTGAGACTGGGAGCCCCGGTACTGTTCTGGAGATACCTTCCCCCTGTGCCCCCTTATCTTAATGGTTGCACATTTTACATACATTGCATAGCAGTACATGTACAACAGGCAGGTCCAAGAGCTGACACTCTAGGACTCCCAAACACAGCTCACGGGCAACCAAGTGGGGTTAACCTTTATTAGTGAGCCTGGTTACCCCCTCACCGTCACAGGCACCCTGCCGAGTCCCAGCGAAAGCGGCCACGTGTATCCAGGGTGAGCCAGGCCTTATCCGTGACAATGAACAAAGGAAAAGTATGTGCCTGTTTGGGGAACGCTATGTGGGCATCTCTCAGGGGAGATGTCATCTGTTAATAACGTTTTATACATTACTGGCGCCCTTTTCTTTCATTGTTCTCCTTGCTACAACTGAGTTTTAGGATGGGACAAAGCCGGGGGGGGGGGGGGGGGGGGGGGTGTGGGGGGCAAAAACCGAAGGGGGGGGGGGGGGGGGTTGCATCTGTGACACACACACAATGTGCATTGAAAGCAGGGAGGGCTCTGTATAGCTCCACCCCAATCAATAGTTGAAAAGTGCAAATCACGTGGATTACTATTGTGAACATGATAAAAGTGATCCAATAGCATCATATTAGGTTTCATTGTTGGGAACATGCTCCTATTCCCAGGGAGGTGTCCCTTCGATTAATTTTAATCAAGTTTTATTAGTATTATTACAATATTTAAGCCGCGTCTCATTTGGCCAGGCGTTGTTGTGTTATTTTGTCCGCTGTAGCGGACGCTGCAGGGACGAGAGCCCTCCCCTCAATGGCGCCGGGCCCACCGCGATGGGGGGCCGCAGCGCTGCGCCGAGTTTCTCCGTCTCGCAATAGAATTGAGAGCAGGACTCGCGACGAAGCGCTAGGTTGAGCTGTTCAGAGGCTGGATGTGCGAGTCTTTCCATCTTAGCGTTTTTGCCTCAATAACCATTTTTAACATGGTTCCCTATAGGCTTAAGCTTGCGGCATGGTCACAGCTTTGAGCACAGCCTATAGGGAACCATGTTAAAAATGGTTATTGAGGCAAAAACCCACAGTTGACCGGCTCCCACTGTCCCCCTCCCCACCTCATCCCACGTGTGACCGGCTCCCACTGTCCCCCCACCTCATCCCAAATGTGACCGGCTCCCACTGTGTCCCACCTCATCCCACGTGTGACCGGCTCCCACTGAACCCCCAACTCAACCCACGTGTGACCGGCTCCCACTGTCCACCCCCCCCCACCTCAACCCACGTGTGACCGGCTCCCACTGCCCCTCCTACCACCTCATCCCACGTGTGACCGGCTCCCACTGTTTCATTATACATTTAGTTGTGAAGAAGAGTGCTTATATACTAGGTTTCTTTTCTCTCTTTATGTAACCTTCAATGAAAAAAGGTGGAGGCTCATGCTGTGGGTTACAGACAGTTTCAAAGAGGCAGAAGACAGAATTGATTTTTAGGTCCAGTCTCTCATTTTCCTTGCAATTAATATAATTTGGAGTTAATTTTTCTTCCTTTTTTCTCTTTTTTTCATTTTTTTTCTTTCTGGCACCTTCCTTTTCCTCAACAGAATTATCTTGAGCCATTTTAACTTTTCTTATAGGACCTTTCTCACTCAGAGAATTGATTTCTCACTCAGGAATTGATTTCACACAGTATTTTGTTCCTTTTTTTTCTCTTCTTCTCACAAAGAGAATCACAAAGTATATCTCACTCAGAGAATTGATTTCACACAGTATTTCTCACACAGAGAATCCATACAGGTTGTAACAACTACAGATTTTCAAGTTACCTCACAAAGTATCACACATTATCAATTGATTCTTACATTAACCTACTTATTATACAAATTCCGTCACCCAGACTAACCTTCAGAAACATCATGGCCTCATATGAAACACCCAACTTCCTAAACGAATGGCCTGAATAGATGCCTTACCTTGTTCATAGAGTGGAGTGTCTCAATGAGAGCCATTCGTCTCCTTTGGTCCAAATGTCCGAGATTTTGGAAATTCCATCCTCATCGCCAAATTTCAGCAATATTACTTCGTCAATAGATATATGATAAAGTATCTGTTGTCTAAATTTAGCATAGGTTGAACTTGATGGATGTACGTCTTTTTTCAACCTCGTCTACTATGTAACTATGAGTCTCCCGCTATGCTACAGTACCACGCAAGATACCATATCATAGGCTTAATCAGATCCCGCCGTTGCCACCAGAAAAAAGCCTGTCACGGGAGACCAGTTCTTTTAACATAAAAATACCCGGATCCTTTGATCGAGCAAAACGTGAGATAAACTAAATTGTGATTTATTTACACGAGAAACACACCGCTGGAAATACAAAATAATACAAATAAACACTTACTGGTATGGGGCAAAACAAAATAAAATGTCCACGGAACAAAATTCCCAAGAATAAAATCTCTAGGCACTAATTCCCAGGAAAGGGGTTGGTGCGCAAATAGAGACGTGCGACAATCTTTGGCATGGGGCTCTGCGACCCGTGTCTCCACCGAAAGTAAACTTTTCATTCTGTCCTTGCAGGATTCGTTTGCAAATTTTTAGTTCTAACGCACTCCTGAAGCGGGGTTCAATCCTTAGTTACGATGGAATAGTCCTTGTACCGCACGCTGTATCTTAGATGAATCTGTCGTCCCCACTGACTGCACAGACTTTTAAAACCATTCTGTGCCTATATGTACTACGTGCAGCCAATCTCGGCATAGGAACCAAAGCTCCACCCTATGGCAGAATTGCCCACAGTTCCTGCAGCAGGCAATGGGCTTCATAGTATGCCAAGTTTCATGCGCTAACATCACACCTGAGCCGCTTAGCATACCTGACCAAGCCCCCTTTCCGGCGGCAGAATGTCTACCTCTGTCCCGGACATCTGGCAGGCAAACCTGTTTATATTTACTTCCTTCACTTGACACTTTAAAGTGTTGGTAACCTTTTAAGTCCGGACATTCCTAGACATTCTGGAGTCATCTAAGCGTGAAGTCCTGGAAGTCCTGACTTAAGTTTATGCAAGACTCCCTGGCCGGAATGGCCGCTCATATAATGTACTTGTGAATCCCCAATGTATCCGTTGCCCTTCCTGTCGGAATGTTGAAGGCCCATGTCGATTTGAGCTCCATAACCCTTTGGGCTAAGTCCCGGTCAATACTGTACAGAGAACCTTGCTCAGAACCCCTAATGGTGTAGCGTGCTGCCCGGGAGAGAAACTAATACAGACTGGAGAGATATATCCAAAGGCGGATATAGAAAGTCCCTGGTTATGGCGCACACTGCGGACCTTTATATTATAATGCGGTCAGAGGTAACAGAAAAATACATGATAAAATCAATTTTATTAACAAATTAGGTATATTTTAAAATAGACACATAGCCAAGTAAGGGTATATGTCTATATGTTGAAGTCTATCAGTTGTTCCATTCACATTAATATGGAATGTATATAGCGTGTAGTCTAGGCAGGTAAGTCACCAGTGTAAAATTGGTCCAAGTTGTATTCTGAGATACCTGTCTTACATTTGTATGTATAGGCACTAGTTTTTTAGTACAGGTATTAGGTTCTGTATCATGCAGCTCGTGCTTCACATTCCATTCTTCACCTAGCAGCGTGTGTGCTGTAGAGCTATAAGTTACACAGAGGCGTATACTTTTTGATAGACATACCTTCCTGTAGGAGTAAGGGCTGTTATATATTTCAAGCGCTGACTCCGCTCACGTGACGCCACAACAGCCAATGATAGGACGAGGTGAGCGAGTGGAGCAGAGCAGGGAGCCGTTGTGAACGGGGAGTGATTGCCTGCCAGCGGGAGGGTTAACACCATCTGGAAATCTATGGATATCCAGCCTGCACACCGGAGCGAAAGTTAAAGATACCTTTAAAGGCCCTACTATTTCTACTTTTAAGTAAGAAGCTAGTAGCGGTGTGGGTGCGAACGATTTATCAGAGGTTACTGCGCAATGGTCGTTTTTGTGTTTGTACAGTATATTTGCAGATTCAGATCCACCATCAAAGAGACCCTGAGAGATCGGATTCCGAAACCCATCAATTACTCCTTATTCAGAGAAATTGGGACTTCCATTTATACAACAGACGACAGAGAAGCCCAATGCTACATCCAACATGACAGAAACACACAGTGAAATACTTATATATTCTCTTGAAATAGGGTCATTTAGTTTAACCCTTTGGCCAAAGCGTTGTAAGCTTGCGAGCCACGACAAGGCAGACACCCGTTCGCAAGTCCTAATACTACCAGATAAAATACTAATATACCTCTATTAGGATTAAAATTCTCAATTACCTCTATTAGGAGGGAGAAAGACCACAGTGGGTCTGTATCCAGCAGAATGAAAGGACCTGCAAACTAGGGAAGTGGGGAGGGGCGGGCTTAAAACCTGGGAAGGAGGAGCCACTAACCTCCAGCAGCTGAAACAGCTGAAAATAGGTTAACAAAACACAGAACCCCAGCAAGCTCTTTTTGGGAACCCCTAAGCCCCCACAAAATATATATATGTACACTGGCGACACACTTTATTTGAGCTCGGCTAGTCCCACGAATTCGGGTATACCCGGGTGTATTGAGGTTTGTGACTGTTTTCTGCCCGAGTGCATTGAGGTATTTTCCAGGCAGGGATTGAAGCATTTTATTCCCGCTGGCTGCAATACTGCACAGTATATATATATATACTGCATTACAATTCATGAATTTATGCCATCTGGTAGACACGCGAAGCATTGCAGCCTATTAAATACCTAATCATAATCATTTAACAGATCAGCCGCCCATCAGCCAGGCATGAACCCAGGCTGGGAAGGCAAATGCAACGGGGCTTGTCAGAGGTGAGGAGCGGCGCATTCCAGGTATCTGCCAGGTACATACTGGGTATTTGCTCGAATAAAGTGTGTCGGTGCAGTATATGTGTCAAAATGGAGTGCTATTGAGCGTGGCATATGTATACAACATTTGTGCGGAGTGAAGGTGAAGGAAACGGCACTAGCTCTATTAGTGTGCACTTGTGTTATACAGTGAGTTAATAATAAAATCAAATGATTATAAAACTTTGTGACGTTATTCAATAACGTGTAAAACAATATAAATGAGTTCAAACCCCCTGCTCAAAACCCAGCTGGTGGGGACTGGTTTCACTAGTCCCACAAATCTTCACTCTCCAACTGCAATCCAGGGGGAGCATAAAGGGAAATAGAACAGAAAACAAAGAACAATCTAAGTGCAGACAGTTTTTAAAAGGGTGTATAAATTTGTGTTCTGTCTTGGCTCCTATGTGTTGCCTACTTACTGTACAAGATGTAAGTCAAAAACGAGCGGTTTTGACACACAATGGTCTCTGCTAGGAGGATTTCTTAACCAGGTATTGGTATCTCCAACTCTCAGCTCAGCAGCAGTGTATATGTAAAAGAAATAATACCATAGTGCAGACCAGTAACAATAAAAAACTCGACTTTATAGGGTAAAAATAAACACTTACAATAAAAACAAGTGGTTAAGGCATGTATCACACTGATAGTGATTGAGGAGAGAAAATGGTTAGCTCCAGGCTCACCCGCCTCCTCCGGTGTGACTGTGTGTGGACCACCGCTCTCTGTGACCTTTCACCTCCGCTGGTGATCGCTGTCTCGCCGGTCTAGTCCCCTCGTAGATACCCTCTTGTGTGGGCTATTCGGCTCCCTTAGCTGGGTGTATACAGGTGCTGCAGAGGACTTAGACTCCAGCTCTCTCACCGGTCGATGGTCCCGCCTTGCTTGCTCCGATGCGTCACTTCCGCTTAGTCCCGATGCGTCACTTCCGGTCGCGGCTGTGTGAGTGTCAGCTCCCAGATCTCTCCTCTCAGGGCGGCTACCACTCTACGCGTTTCGCCAGGTGTGTGGCTTCCTCAGGAGTGTCTCAGGTGTGACACCCTTTTAAAAACTGTCTGCACTTAGATTGTTCTTTGTTTTCTGTTCTATTTCCCTTTATGCTCCCCCTGAATTGCAGTTGGAATATGAATACAACAGACATTGTGGGGGCTCAGGGGTTCCCAAAAAGAGCTTGCTGGGGTTCTGTGTTTTGACTTCCATTTATATCAGGTTTCTATACCTGATATCGCGCCAAGGACTTCTTTTCTTTTTGTTTATTTTATTCTTCTCTCTTTGTCATCATGCAGCTCGTGCTTCACATTCGTCTACCAGAATAGTGGAATATTGAACTACCTAGTGGGAAAGTGGAGGTAGATATATGGGGAAATTTATACCATTGGTATCCTGAGCTGGTGGTTAATCACCATAAATCTGTAATCTTGTGGTAAACAAGTGTAGTTTATAGTGTTGCCAATTCCTCCTGAAGGGATACAGGAGGACACGTAGGATGTAAATCCTAAATGGGTGGTGACTCGCTCTAATCTAGTGCAATGATGGGAGAGTGTTATGAGTCATCGTAGTGTCCCTGGTACATGTATTATCTTCCAAGTCTTGCTGCGCATGCGTCGCAGCTTCTACGTGGGTATCGTATTATTGTGACCAGGTGAAGCAGCAGGATAGCCGTGGGGTAAGTGTATCTATATCCCTAAATCAATATGTTGTTTTGCTAGGTATGCGTAAGGCTGGGGGTCACAAATTCACTTAGTTTATATTGTAATTCCTTTAGACATGTCCGACTGCGCATGCGTTGCGCTCAATGTAAGAACTCCCGTTTTAATTCTGCCAGATTATACTTTTATTAGGTAGGATTTTGTAGCGTGGTATTTGCTGTATTTTATAGCTGGAGTCTATAAAGATATCTACCAGGTAGTGCTTGCTTCCATGATAAGTGTAATGTCAGGATTCAGCATAATGGATTCAGCTTAATGGATAGACATAAAGATAGGTATATCTAGATCACTCAGTAAATCAATTGTTATTGCCAGATTGGCATAAGGCTACGAGTCACAGATTCACTTTGTTTGTATAGTAACTCCGTTATCATGTCCCTCTGCGCATGCGTTGCGTTCGATGCAAATCTCCCATTGTTAATTCTATCAGAGAGAGGGGTGAAAGTCAAAAGAGATGAATTACTCTCAATGTCTTTATGGCTAGTGTTCTCCACCTCTCCGTCTAGAGTGTTTAAACTGTAAATACATACGATGTTTGCAGCGTGGGGTTTGTTATAGCCTCAATAGATATCTGCCAGGTAATGCCTGTTGCCGTGATTAGTATACTGTCAAAATTCAAATTGTTGTATAGACAGGGAGGTGGTGTACCTCCCGACTTGGGTATATTGCCCCGTGTTTATCCCCTAGGCAGTATACATAGAGAATTCTCCCGTATATTCTTATATTTCCAGACCACTTTCTGTGCAACTATATATAGACTTTATGAACACATTGGTACCATAATGTACAGAACGCTTTAACTGAAATAGACTTCAGATATAACACACTGCTGTGACATTTGTAGAAGCCTTTGATACTTAACAATGTTGTGCTTTTTTAATTACTTTTAGTGAAGTGGCTGTGTACGAGTTGGTCTCTGATGTTTTCGGAACATCTCCATACGATAGAAGGTCTATCTTTGAGGACCAATTTGACATCATCATCACATGTCAGAATGTGCCAGTGTTTGGTAAGTATTTGGTTGATGTCTTTCCACTGGTTATGGTAAGTGCTGATACACCTTATTTCTTTTTTGATGTCTTCTTTAGATTTATTTTTGAGGAGATCGTCACGGGGTGTATTTACAGCACGAGGATAAGCTGTTTTTAGTTGTCTTTTTGAGTAGCCACGACTAAGAAAATGGTCCCTCATTTTTTTAGACTCAGTTTTGAAGGTTTGTATATCAGAACAGTTTCGTCTTATGCGGAGGTACTGACCTGTGGGTATTCCATTGATTAGCGGTTTGGGGTGGAAACTATCCGCTCTTAGATAACTATTGGTTGCAGTTTTTTTCTTGTAGTTACAAGTGGAGAGGTACCCTTCTTCATTTTTGGGGATTCTAAGGTATCCACCTTTGGATATATCTCTCCAGTCTGTATTAGTTTCTCTCCCGGGCAGCACGCTACACCATTAGGGGTTCTGAGCAAGGTTCTCTGTACAGTATTAGCCTTTATCTGCAGGTGTCTATAACCTGTTTTCCACCAGTGCTCACCCCTTGCACCCACCTGGGTTAATAAACATCAAAACAAGATGACGGGTTTCCTGTCCAGAACAATGGACTTCAATGATTGGGAAACTGACTCAGAGAATATTTTCTCTGTAACACAGGCTACACAAGAAGCACCAACTGTTAGTAACATCAAGCTTAACTTTCAAAACATGGAGAGACTATATAAAAAGCAATCCCGCTTATGGTGGGAGGTCTGCAGCCTACAAAAATATGAAAAAAATAAAATGATACCAAGAGGCCTAAGAGTAAATCTCTCACCCTCATACCATATCCAAGAGGATGCATTTATTAAAAAGTGGGATGAGATAATAAGTAAGTGTTTGCATGACCTTATGAACCTACTGATAGATAATGAATTAATAGAACTAAAAAAGTCAACATTGAAGTTGAAAAAAACAAATTGGATGCACCAAAATGGAAAGACTCTCCAAACTTCGAAAAATATGAAAACATACTTCAAAAAACAACTGATCAATACGTGAAAGGTATCAAGGAGAGGAAACATAATAAATACCTCAGAGATAGTGGTGATTTTGCAAAAGGCAAAATTTACAAACACCACTTCTTAGCAGATAAACCTAAGGTGCAAGAAAACAGCGATTCATCAACAGACTGGGATATGTCTGAAAATGAAGAGAACAGTAGTGATCAAAACAAAATAACAACAAGGTCAAAGACGAACAAAGAAAAAACCACAACACAATCTGAACCCCATTTTTTAGATTCAGTACAGGAAGGAACAGATTACGGACCCGAAAAACCAGAAGAGGAGGAATACTGGAGAGGAAGAGGAAGATGGTCCAACTACAGGAGACAGAGGAGGAAGAGACGTTAACGAGGAAAGATACCACAGACAATACGGGCAAAGTCATGAATCTCTCAGATGTTACCTTCACAGAGGCACAAATGACACTACTAGAGAAAGGTCTCTCTTATGTTCCAATGAGAAGATTTGATCTATTTGAAGAAGTAAAAGATGTAAATCTCTTCGCCAGAAAAATGCTTTTACATAAACACTGCAAACGGAGAGAAAGAAATACAACACCAAATGACTTTGATGAATTACTGGATACACAAGATCAAGAGCATCTAATGAATCTGGTTGACCTCCTCGAAGATGGGGGAAAAAAAACGGGAGATGGCCCCCATACCACCTTAAAACCTCAAAGTCAGTATACACCACACCAAGACACGTGTCCCAATATCTCCACCTTTCTCAACCAGGTAACTAAAGAACTGGAGACACTTAAGGTTAAAAAGGGTAAAAACAACCTAAACTCATCAGAACAAAGTGCACTAAAAGAAATCAAAAGTATGGATGAAATCACAATTAAGTCAGCTGATAAAGGTGGCAATTTAGTGATTTTAAAAACAGAAGACTACGTTGCAGAAAACCTGAGACTATTAAGGGACAAACAATGTTACAGGGTATTGGACAAAGACCCGATAGAGGTATTCCAAAAAGCACTGGAGAACATTTTAGAAAAAGGCATGACGAATAAAGTTATAACAACAAAAGAACGAGAATTTATGACTAATAAACATCCAGTCACAGCCACTTTCTACAGCATCCCTAAAGTACATAAAAATAAACAAAAGCCATCAGGCAGACCGATAGTGTCAGGGATCGGCTCACTAACAGAATACAGACCCAGAAAGAGACTCTACTAGTCAGTTTTGACGTAGAGTCCCTTTACACAAGCATCCAACATGAAGTAGGTCTTCTGGCGGTTAGATACTTTCTATCCACACGGAGCTGCCTTTTCTCTGAGCATAACACCTTTGTTATAGAACTCTTAGAGTTCCTTCTCAAACACAATTACTTTCTTTTTGACTCGAAGTATTACCTACAAACACAAGGCACTGCAATGGGGACTACATGTGCCCCTACATACGCTAACCTCTACCTAGGATGGTGGGAAGAGGTTAGCGTATTCTCTGAAGGTATGTCTCAATATACTGACCACATAGATATGTGGATCAGATATATTGATGACATTATGCTGCTCTGGAACGGCAGCAGAAAGGAATTGGAAACTTTTTTCAATCTACTAAATTCAAACGAACATAATCTTAGACTTACCTCAGAGATAAGTGCTACCAGTATCACCTTTCTCGACCTTAGAATCACCAAAAATGAAGAAGGGTACCTCTCCACTTGTAACTACAAGAAAAAAACTGCAAGCAATAGTTATCTAAGAGCGGATAGTTTCCACCCCAAACCGCAAATCAAGGGAATACCCACAGGTCAGTACCTCCGCATAAGACGAAACTGTTCTGATGTACAAACCTTCAAAACTGAGTCTAAAAAAATGAGGGACAATTTTCTTAGTCGTGGCTACTCAAAAAGACAACTAAAAACAGCTTATCATCGCGCTGTAAATACACCCCGTGAGGATCTCCTCAAAAATAAATCTAAAGAAGACATCAAAAAACAAATAAGGTGTATCAGCACTTACCATAACCAGTGGAAAGACATCAACCAAATACTTACCAAACATTGGCACATTCTGACATGTGATGATGATGTCAAATTGGTCCTCAAAGATAGACCTTCTATCGTATGGAGATGTTCCGAAAACATCAGAGACCAACTCGTACACAGCCACTTCACTAAAAGTAATTAAAAAAGCACAACATTGTTAAGTATCAAAGCATGTGATTTCATGAAAGAAAGCAAAACATTTACAAATACAGGAGACACAAAAACTTTCACAATTAAAACTTTTATAAACTGCAAAAGTACAGGGATTATATACCTGATCACATGCTCCTGCGGAATAAAATATGTCGGCAAAACTAAAAGAGAACTTAGAAGACGAGTCTTGGAACACCTGGGATCAATCAGGAATTCCACAGACACTCCTGTCTCCCGGCATGTTCGGGAAAAACATGCAGGAAATATTAACACACTTACATTTCAAGGCATAGACCATGTGCCTCCCAGCATCCGCAGGGGCAACTGGGACAAAAAACTCTTGCAGTGTGAAGCCAGATGGATATATATGTTACATACTCAAATCCATCTGGCATCAATGAAGGTTTTGTATACACCTCCTTTTTATAATCATCAGAGCTCCATTACATCTCTGGAACAACTTTGGACAACTTGTTAGCCTAATCACACTAAGTGAATACTGTATAGATCACATACAGTGCACATTAAGGTCAGACTAAACAGACCCTATTAGACACATAGGATCAGTATGGTGCAGTACCTATGCACCACCACTAACTTACTCAGCACAATTTGGCGTCCTCCGGTTGCCTAGGCAACAATCACGTATAAAGGGGCGGACAGGGACGCAGATACGCCCACCCCGGAAGAAGTCGCAGATAGCGACGAAACGTACCGTACGTCGGGTTCACGCCAACAGTGTGTTATATCTGAAGTCTATTTCAGTTAAAGCGTTCTATACATTATGGTACCAATGTGCTCATAAAGTCTATATATAGTTGCACAGAAAGTGGTCTGGAAATATAAGAATATACGGGAGAATTCTCTATGTATACTGCCTAGGGGATAAACACGGGGCAATATCCCCAAGTCGGGAGGTACACCACCTCCCTGTCTATACAACAATTTGAATTTTGACAGTATACTAATCACGGCAACAGGCATTACCTGGCAGATATCTATTGAGGCTATAACAAACCCCACACTGCAAACATCCTATGTATTTACAGTTTAAACACTCCAGACGGAGAGGTGGAGAACACTAGCCATAAAGACATTGAGAGTAATTCATCTCTTTTGACTTTCACCCCTCTCTCTGATAGAATTAACAATGGGAGATTTGCATCGAACGCAACGCATGCGCAGAGGGACATGATAACGGAGTTACTATACAAACAAAGTGAATCTGTGACTCGTAGCCTTATGCCAATCTGGCAATAACAATTGATCTAGATATATCTATCTTTATGTCTATCTATTAAGCTGAATCCATTAAGCTGAATCCTGACATTACAGTTATCACGGAAGCAAGCACTACCTGGTAAATATCTTTATAGACTCCAGCTATAAAATACAGCAAATGCCACACTACAAAATCCTACCTAATAAAAGTGTAATCTGGCAGAATTAAAACGGGAGTTCTTACATTGAGCACAACGCATGCGCAGTCGGACATGTCTTACGGAATTACAATATAAACTAAGTGAATTTGTGACCCCCAGCCTTATGCATACCTAGCAAAACAACATATTGATTTAGTGATATAGATACACTTACCCCGCGGCTATCCTGCTGCTTCACCTGGTCACAATAATACGATACCCACGTAGAAGCTGCGACGCATGCGCAGCAAGACTTGGAAGATAATACATGTACCAGGGACACTACGATGACTCATAACACTCTCCCATCATTGCACTAGATTAGAACGAGTCACCACCCATTTAGGATTTACATCCTACGTGTCCTCCTGTATCCCTTCAGGAGGAATTGGCAACACTATAAACTACACTTGTTTACCACAGGATTACAGATTTATGGTGATTAACCACCAGCTCAGGATATCAATGGTATACATTTCCCCATATATCTACCTCCACTTTCCTACTAGGTAGTTAAATATTCCACTATTCTGGTAGACGAATGTGAAGCACGAGCTGCATGATACAGAACCTAATACCCGTACTAAAAGACTAGTGCCTATACACACAAACGTAAGACAGGTATCTTAGAACACAACTTGGACCAATTTTACACTGGTGACTTACCTGCCTAGACTATACGCTATATACATTCCATATTAATGTGAATGGAACAACTGATAGACTTCAACATATAGACATATACCCTTACTTGGCTATGTGTCTATTTTAAAATATACCTAATTCGTTATTAAAATTGATTTTATCATGTATTTTTCTGTTACCTCTGACCGCATTATAATATAAAGGTCCGCAGTGCGCCATAACCAGGGACTTTCTATATCCGCCTTTGGATATATCTCTCAAGTCTGTATAAGTCCTGGTCAACCAACAGACTATTTACAGACTTTATTTCAAACAGGAAAGCCAGTGTTTCAACCCCAAACACCCAGTAAGTGTATTTTTCTTCTTCCTATTGTAATCCAATGTGTGTTTTCCTGTTTCTACGGAAAAATTCACAATTTATTTTACTTATTGGCTTTGCTCAGTGATATGATCCCAGTATAAATGTGTAAGTACCTGGTACCCCATGACAATCATCTAATGATATCTTAAAAGGCAAACAAATTCCTTCCTGATTCCAAATATTGGCAATCAGATTACTCTCTGGATCAACACCATTCCCATTTTTATTTATTTGGTATATCCCTGTATATCTTTCCTTTCTAAAAAGATGTCCAACCTTTTTTTGTAAGATATCTATTGTATCTGCCATTACAATCCACATGGATAATGAATTCCACATTGTAACTGCTCTTACGGTAAAGAACCCTTTCCTTTGTTGAAGGTGAAATATTAAGGGATGACCCTGTGTCGTTTATACTGCCTTTGGGATGAATAGTTCTTTTGAAAGCTTCTTGTATTGTCCCCGAATATATCTGTATATAGTTATGATTTCCCCTCAGATGCCTCTTTTCTTATGAACACTGGGCAAGGGGGAGAGGGCATGAACTCAAGTCGGGGGAACATGTTCTTCATAAGCAGTGTAGAGGGAGAAAGGGGGTGGCCCGGTATTAAAGGGATTGCACCCCATTTGGCCATCCCCTGACCTCACCAGGGAGACAAGAGGTTAACTGGGCTGCGGTCCAGAAATGTGGTTTAACCCTTGTTATAACATGCAAATGTATATTCCCGTCCCCATGCTTTATTGTGATATCTTGTTATATCAGTGTCTGCATCACACACACACTGGGATCCATCCGGGAGGGCAAGGGTTAATAGTTATTCAGTGATTATAGCCCTTTGTGTAATTTTCCCGCCTTTTCAGGCACCATTTTGCAGAGTCCCATAGGCCGCCATTAGAGCTCAATGCATTTCAATGGCGGATCTTGCTGTTTTGGACCTGTTTCCCTCGAAGACCAGCAGATGGCGTCAGAGAGGAGGAGCGGCGGTTTCCCATTGTAAGTCAATGGGCTCATTGACTTCAATGAAGATTCCTCGATGGCGCTTTCCAGGAACGAGTTGGCTGCCGTCCAAACCGCAAAACCGCAAAGCGGATACTTTTTCTGAAAAAGAGCTTTGATCACTTATTAGTCAAGTTCAACGTTAAGTGGCGTGGGAATCTACCGTTCTAGGGCACCCAGAAATAAAATTCTTTTTGCCCCTAGACCTCCCCCCACTCGACCACCACCGGGTCCCCGTATCCTGGACCCCCGAGAAGGGTTGTGCCGAAAGAGCGGGTCGCGCCATAGGTTCCAATGGCGACAGCAGAAACAGCTCAGGAATTTGACTAAGTGTGAAAAGCTAAAACCCATGAATCCACACCTCCGGTTCCGGAGGGTCCTGAGGGCCAGGGTTTGGGGTATCCGTAGGCACTGCTCCGGCATGGCTGCAGAACCATCGTTGACCCTCTTGGATCAACCCGACGGAGTATGGATCCCCTTGAAGGTTCGGGGAATTCTCCCATAGACTCCAATGGCGGCCAATTTCCATTGACCGGCTATGGCGGAGAAACCCCATAGACTTCAACGGCGGCGATGCCCCGTTGAAAGTCTATGGCGGCGGATTCCCATAGCCGCCAACGGCGGCGGTTTGCCATTGAAAGTCTATGGCGGCGGAGCCCGTTGTTTTCAATGGGGATTTAGTGAAAACCCGTGATTTAATTTACAGCGGAGATTTTTGTATTAAAATAGGAAACGGTTTAAGTTGTATTTGTGTAACTCCGGTTCCGAAGGTCGTAGCGGGCTGAAACTCTGACCATATGGTGTCCCAGTTCCGGCATTAAGATCTGGGTAGTTTGGACCCGCTAGACCCAACGGAACCAGATATTTTAATATGTTTGTATTTTACCCATAACCCTGTATCCCAAGGCAGGGATAAAACCCAGAGGAAATTCCTTTGCATACAAGGAAGCATATGGTCAGAGAGGCGACCCAATGTCTAGGACTTAAGTGTTGTTCAAAGGATTTTGCCACCCTCACTGTTTACCTGAGGGCGGAGACGACTCAAACCAGAGCAGTCTGTAAGTGTCACATTTTACACCTTACAACAAAGAGTATCCTGCCAGAAATTCCATTTGGTAGATTGGCTGGCATTCCTGATGTAAATGTGGGGCTACAGAAATGAGACCCCAGGGTCCTAGTGCGCAAGACCTAACTAGCAGGGGGCATTGATTAAAATGTATTCCCACGTTAAAGATTGGATACAGTTAATTGTTGTCCAATCACCTGTACTTAATGTTAAGGATAGGGTTGCAAAAGATATATAAACTGTGGTAACCCCTGTATCCACGGTGTTCAAATACCATCTTGATTGTACCTGATTGCTGGAGAATTGCTATTCGACATACTTCTCATTCCCCACCCCCAAGTAAGTGTTACTTCTTGCCTGTTACTGTACTATATTGTGTGTTCACCTATTTAAGGAATAAATATACTTTATTATATCTAAGCCTCCTTCAGTTCAACCCAGTTATTTGGTGTATTATTATAGCCTGTCATAAAGCTCCCGTCACAAGCAGAACCATTGTTTATCTCTGACTCCGAGGCATTTATCTCTGCAGGAGATATCAGGCTGAAACTTTGAACCGAAGCCTGATCCTAGCCCTGTTAGGTCAATTCCCATTTGTAAGTTTGAATTTCCCACTCTCCTTAAGCCCACCTGTTTTGTGCAGTTGTGTTGCACCTGTTGGTTCCGGCCGACACAAACTCTGTTTATTTAACTCCTTTATTCTGTCTGGTGCTTGAAATCCTGGTGTAATCGTCCGGTCTTCTATGACAATGATGTGGCAATATATTACTTTATAGAGGAGAGGGAGTATTTAGAAGGACACACATATCTTCACAACGACAAGACATTAAAGTACTAGCTAAACTCACTGGCAAACAGAAGATTATCTGTATTGGTAATAAATTTATCAGTCTCTTAGAGTCAAAGGAAAAAGTAGCACATGTTTATTGTGTATATATTACTTGTAATCCTAACGATAAACAGCATATGTACTGTAAGGTTTGTGTCAGACACATTTTCAAACTCAAACTTAGTGAAATATAATTGAGACACAAACTATTAATAAAAAATTATCCTATAAGGAATTTCAAACCGCTGTGCTTGGGGTCCAAAGAATCACATCGCGACATAAGCGGATCGCGTTAAAAATAATGTACAATTGTATAGATTGTACAATAAAATATTTAAGACACCAATAATCGTGTTGTAAAGTATTTATAAATACGAAAATTGAGAGCCACACTTGCATCGTGTTATAAGCGGACTCGTTTTGTAACAGATTGCGTTATTACGGGGTTAAGCTGTACTTTTTAAAAAGAATAAACACAATACAGATTTCATATCTGCCTTACATTTTTTCTAAGTTAAGTAATAATAAAAAACTAAATATTCCACACATCTACATGAAATGCATTAATGTTTTCATAACAGTTCAAAGATATTTAAATAAAAAAATCCATAATTTTCAGTGTGTCATATCACAAGGTATCCTTTTCTGTGTGACTTCTCTGATGCCAAACAAGATGCGAGTTCCAGGCAAAACATTTACTACATTCAGAGCATACAAATGGTTTTTCTCCTGTATGAACTCTCTGATGTGCAACAAGACTAGAGTTCCGGGTAAAACATTTCTCACATTCAGAACATACAAATGTTTTTTCTCCTGTGTGAATACTCTGATGTCTAAAGAGATCGGAGTTTTGAGTAAAACATTTACCACATTCAGAACATACAAATGGGGTTTCTCCTGCATGAATACTCTTATGTCTAATAAGATCTGAGTTCTGGGTAAAACATTTCCCACATTGAGAACATACAAATGGTTTCTCTCCTGTGTGAATTATCTTATGTCTAACAAGATGTGAGCTGTGGGTAAAACATTTCCCACATTCAGGACATACAAATGGTTTTTCTCCTGTGTGAATTCTCTGATGTATAACAAGATGCGAGTTGTGGATAAAACATTTGCCACATTGAGAACATACAAATGGTTTCTCTCCTGTGTGAATTTTCTTATGTGCAGCAAGAATAGAGTTATTGGTAAAACATTTCCCACACTCACAACATACAAATGGTCTTTCCCCTGTGTGAACTCTCTCATGTGCAACAAGAGCTGATTTACAAGAGAAATGTTTCCCACAGACTGAGCAAGACAACATTTCTCCTCTGTGAATTTTCAGATGTTTAACAAGATTTGAGTTACTAGTAAAGCATTCCTGACATTCAGAGCAATTATATATTATCTCTTTGGTGTGTGTTCCTTGGTGATTTCTATAAGCTAACTCATTATTAAAGTATTTAGCACATTCATGACACTTAAACCACATTGATGGCAAGTTCTTTTGAACTTTCCCGGCATCAGTGTTTCCTTCGTTACACTTTACAATATGAGTAGAGGCATATTCTGTCCATGTATGTTCTCCGTGGGTATAAATGTGGGCATCTGTGAGATTTCCTTCTTCATGTGAGGTTGATTCCTGAGCCATAATTCTCACAGATTTTATTAGACTCTTGCTTGGTGTATTCTGGCTAATGTAATTTGCTCCTTGATACATTTGGGTAACATTGATATCTTCCATTACACAATCTGGTGAACAGAAGATAATGTGATATCCTTCAGGGGAATTCCTGCTCATGAATCCATCAGCTGGGGAAAAAATGGGAGTAAAGCAATGAATTAACAGCTGACACAAAACATTATTTTCAAACGTCAGTTTTAAAGATTGTAAAGAGACACCATACACATGGTAAAATGTGTAACAGCTGGTATTAAGTATATTTTTCCAATTATAAGTGTCGAAAACATACAAAATTGCAATAAACTTCATTTGTGAGAATTTCTTACCAGAGTTATCTACAGTATAACTAATAATCAGGATCTCATACATACATTTCCACTTTATTATGGAAATGGTAACGTTGGCAAAGGACATTAGAAATTATTGGTAGATATACTTATTTGTGATCAACATTTTCCTTTTTACAAAATATGTTATATAATGATTGTTCATAGAACCGCCCACCCCCTACTAAAGTGTTTATTACTCACCTGTACTGATATCTATAGGGCTTTCCTTCTCCTTATCTTTTTGGTTACCCGTTACATACGGCTCTTCTCCACGCTCAATCATTGATACAATCTCAGGCTTCACATTAACATATCCTGTATAAGTTAGGGGAGAATCATATTTATTTAAAGTATTTGCACAATACAAAATTGTTATACAGTACAGACATTTTAAAGGATTTTCCAGGCTGTAAGAAAGAGCAAAGCTATTGAAGACAATTTCGAACAAGTATAGGATCATATTAACCATTTGAGTGAGGAGAATCTGTAGCAGATTGCAACAGTCCATCAGGCAATCGCAATAATGTGACGTTTCTCTGAAGCGGTTACGTGATTTCTTGGTCACTGATGGACTAATCCTTTTCTGCTCCGCTTTCTTTAAGAAAGAAGCACAGAACGCTACCTCCCTAACACAAATGAGCAGGTTGATAATGACATAGCTACTAGGTAGTTGGACCCCTGAAATGCCATACTCCATTGTCACGATACAAGGTTTACCAGACTACCAGGGATAGCAAACAACAGGCAGAACAAGAGAGTTAATAAAACCAGAGTTTATGCGGCTGAAGCCAACAGTAAACCACACACATAGAATACAAGACCTACTTACCAAAAAGAGAATATGAGGGACTTCCTAGCTTGCTAGGTGTAGCATTGTGGCGAGAGAGGGTGACAGACTGACTGACTGACTGGCTGGGTGACTGACTGACTGGCTGGATGACCGACTTATTGACTGGCTGGGTGACTGACTGACTGACTGACTGGCTGGATGACCGACTTATTGACTGCCTGGGTGACTGGCTGATTGACTGACTGACTGGGGGATGGGTGACTGACTGGGTGATGGGTGACTGACTGGGTGATGGGTGACTGACATATTAAAAAACACCCCCCCTCAATACATATTAAACAACACCCCCCCCAATACATATTAAACAACACCCCCCCCAATACATATTAAACAAAAAGCAGACTTGCCGAAGACATGTGGGCGGGCCTGCAGCACCACTAACGGGATGAGCCTGCTGGCTGCTGCAGATGGGCCTTGGGGGGGGGGGGGGGGGGGGGGGGGGAGAGGTGCTGCGGAAGCCCCTGCAGGGGCCTGTGTCAGACTTGTAGGTTTATAGTGGGCGGCTACACCACTTTTTCTGAAGCAGCAAGGAGCTCTTGGGATCATTGTGTTGTTGGGATCTTCCCCTCCTCTGAACCATCACTAAGTGGAGACATTTGGACTTTATCCTTTTTTTTGGACCTTATATTGTTATGTTTATTGCATCTTTTGGTTATATTCACAATTTATGTGTTTATATTTTAGTTTCACATTTATTCACGTCACTTAGTAGCGCTACTTTTTTTTGTGTTTATATATATATATATATATACAGTAACCTAAAGAGCACTCAAGAATATCAAAAATATATATATCAATTTATTCAGCAATATCCTAAACAAGACAATTAAAACAGTCTGAGGAAATCCATTAATCTCAGTGATGCCTGCAAAGTACATAAGATGAACAACAAAACCTCAGTCTAATGAGGTATAATCAATTTAGACATACTGTAAGAGACATGTTCAGAGGTACGCAATGGAGACTGCTTTAAGGTGAAATTAAAATAAGGCTTTATTGCCTGTTTCCCTTAAGTAGCACAGCAAACATATGAAAACAACAAACAAACAAACAAACATATAAAACAACAAAACAACAAATGCCTATCCCTGTGTAAGGGCTAACTTACTTCCCAGTCCCTATCTGCAGGGCATTACCACCCTATTCCCCAAAATCTCAAGAGATACCTTAAAGCAGGTGTACCTTCATGTCAGTCTCTGGTAGTTTGTCAAGTTAGAGGCTATATGCAATGCACGAGTAGAAACATTTGTAAGTGAGATAATGGAAAGGAAGACGAACAAATTAACCAGGGACAATGAGGACTATGAGAGTGGTAAAGTTTTAAACTGGAAACGTACTAATGATTCCACGCAAAACCGGTATAATAAGAAATCCTCTAGAAAACAGTCCTATAGGAAATACTCTAGGGTAGACTCTATGGGTGAAGTTTTTGAGAGACCAAAAGAACCAATTGATGTATCAATTGAAAATTTGGATAAATTCCACAGAAATAATAAATTTGATAAACTTGCTGAAATTAATCCCCTTACGAGCCCTAATAACCTAATAGGGGTTGATATAGCAGGATGTAGTGGTAATTTAGGGGCAAGATCTAAAACCATTGATGCACCAAAGAAATATGACTCTCAAAAATCTTGTGCCTATTTTTTTAGAGAAGGGACGAGGAGGCCACCCTGCAAGGATGGAGAAACCTTTTCCATTATGGGACAATCACTATTTGACATCAAACACATCCAAGGGACAAAAAAGAGGACAAGAGGAACTCGAGCAGGGAGGCAAGAACAGCAAAAGAAGAACAGATCAGGAATAGAGATTCCAGATCCCTGTAGTATCTTTAATCTCTCCTCACATACACCGAGAGTCCACCAAATGACACTCCTGAACAAGGGACTACATTTTGCCCCAAGTTCGAAACCAAGAGCATTTGATCTCTTTGTCGATTTGAATAGCTTTGTATGCGAATTGACACTTAAACGTAATTTTTCTATCAGATCGGCAAAGGACAGTAATGACATGCCCTGTGAACTGAGTGAGGATGATTTTGGATGCCTGAGGAATCTGGTGGATTTTATGGGGGAATCTGCTTCACATATAGATTTGCCATGTCCCTCGTCACAAGTGGATGCGATTAGTGAGGACTAGTTGGTTCACATTGACGATTCTCTCCCATTGAAAGTAATGCAGACCTCATTTAAGCCGAAATCTTTATTCTACCCCTATCAATCTAGGGGTAGTTATATTGATACATTCTATACACTGGTTTTACAAGACTTTGAAGAAATTATGCACGGAATCGCCTTACATCAGGGGCAATCTATCTTTGGGTGAATCTGGGGCCCTTAAGGAACTTAAAGATTTGGCACATCTAATCACTATCAGACAAGCCGATAAGGGAGAAAGCATTGTGGTACAGGATCGTGAGGTATACGTGGCTGAGGCAATGAGGTTGCTGTCAGATCATCACTCTTATAAATTGTTAAAGGATGATCCTACTTTGGGTTATCAATTGGAGTAATATTCCCTGTTACAACAGGCACTGGAAAATAAGCTCATTAACAAAAATGAGATTTGCTTCCTATATATTGCTAACCCACGTATACCTATTTTCTATCACCTCCCGAAGGTGCACAAGAGCCTCGAGAACCCACCAGGTAGGCCCATTATTTCAGGGGTGGATTCTATGACGTCTAGCGTGTCCAAATATGTGGACCAGTTTAATAGGCTCAGGAAAAACTGCTCGTCAGACCACACATTTGAAATGCAGTTGTGTCGTCTTATTGCCAACTTTAGACAAAAAGGCTACAATCACAACATTATACAGGAGTCCTTCAACAAAGTTAGAGCAACTAAACATCAGGATTTGCTTATGAAATCTAAATTTAAGAATTCAGTACAGACATCCCAGTCTCAAAATAGGAACTCCTTTGAGGACAGTGTTAAATTTATTAACAAATTTACCGGTTATTCAAATAAAATTAAAAATATTGTCAACAGACATTGGAAGGTTTTATTTCAGATCCTAACTTAAAGATCAACTCTCCCCTACAGCATCCATCATCTTTCGTAAAGCTATGAGCATTAAAAACTTAATAGCACCAAGCAAACTCAGCAATACTGTTCAGATTTTGGGTAACTATCAGCTTGTAAATGGGAACAGGAAATGTGGTAGATCAAGGTGTATCACATGCAGGCAACTCCTAATGTCTGACACATTTACTTCACATAGTAATCATTCGGTGCATCAACTCAAGAGTTCTGTCAACTGTTTATCTACCTATGTTGTGTACCTTCTCTCTGTTCATGTACTGTAATATCCAATATGTAGGTCGCACCAAAAGAGCACTGTGTGTCAGATTCCTTGAGCATAGGCAAGCTATTATCAGGGGGGTTCTGGCACACAGTGTTCCTAGGCATTTTTCTCAGACTCATTCTAAAAATCCCAGTGAATTTAAGATTATGGGTATTGAGACTATACCTGAAACAAAATTGGGTGGTGATAGATTTAAAACACTTTGTATCAGGGAATCCTTCTGGATGTATTCCCTTGACACGCTCTCACCCAAAGGTTTAAACGAGTGTATAGATACGAGTACACTGGTCTGAGTCTGTTCTTCTTTTACTGTCTGTGGTCTACCTGTTCGGGTTATTACTTATCTGTTCATATAGGGTCATCCCTATTTTATTACATTCAACACCACTATCTATCTATGAGTTTATATGGTATCTCCAAAGCCCTGGGGTTTGTTGTTTTCTTTCTTCCCCTTTAGTATATAGTTGCTTATAGCCCACTCCTATATCTACATTGTTCATTCTATTTTATTAATATATATTGTCCCTATATAGGTCTACACTTGTTTAATAGTTTTTTAAACTGAGTATAGCAATTTTTTAATTTATTAAATAAATTGTTGAGTTAATCCTTAAATCACTTTCACATATTAGATTAGATTAGTTTAGGTTAATATAGTAATCATTCATGGGCACTATTATTTATTATATGCATCACTTGGTATTGCTAGTGGTTATTTATATACACATATTATCAACGTATTTTAATTAAACATTTACACTGGTTTATTTTTGTTAGTTACGAATAGTATACAGCCGCGGCCCCTTTTATTTTAACACTTCTCCGATATTTTCCGGTGACTTTTTCCGAATGCCACGCGCTTCGCCGTATTCATGTCACAATGATGCCGGCGTCACCCACGCTTGATCTGTTTAATGAGAATGGTTCGGATTTAATTGGTTGCAATTCTTCACGTATCCGCCAGGTGGCAGATATTCATGAATTGTAATGTGCATGCGCTTCAGTAATGTGTCGACTTGCAGGTGTTTAATAAATACCACAGTGGTCCTTTGTGAATTGACCTTGGTACTGAAGAAGTTGTACAACACTGTATCTATTTAGGCGTTTCATATTAAAAACTACATGCAAAGTGTCTTGTGTTCTATTCCATTGTCCAGAGAGGTCCAGAGATGAGTACACCACTGCAGTCCGTGTTCAAAAAGACCAACATAACGTACACGTATTTAATATGGTCAGCAATTAGTTCAGCAAATGATAAAATGGCCACAGATGGTCAAATTTATCAATATTTTATCGAAAATTATAAGGATAAGGGCATGGAAAAATAAAGAGAAATCTCCATGGTGCAGATCAATGGTATAAAAGGATTCTTTATGGTATTGATCTGCACCATGGAGATTTCTCTTTATTTTCCATGCCCTTATCCACCTGACTTCTGAGCGTGAGCTGTATCCTGTTTGCGTCTAGAAGACTTCATAGATTCCACAAATCCTGATATTGCCTTTACCCTACTACTATCTTGTGAGTAGGCTGCACAGAAGAGCCAAGTTAATACCACATGTTTCACACTGAATCTGATTGTCTGCGCTTAGTTTGTGTTTTTTCTGTTTTTTTTTTTCTTCTATGCTCCCCCTGGGTTGTGAGAATACATATCGATCATCTGGGACCAGTGAAGACAGTCCTTTCCAGAGGGTTTGAGCAGGGGGTTACAACCTTTATATGCATTTTTCTTATGGTTGCACTATTTTAGTCACTTAAAGTCACACAATTATTATATGTTTAATTGCTTTCATTTAATTATTAGTGAGCACTAGTATCTTTATTAGCGCCTGTTTCTACACGATCACCTTGTCACAAATGCCTCTGGGGTATACCAGCACTTGTAAACCTATACTTCTCCCTGAGTGGCTGGGGCAGCTCACGCAGGATGATGTCGGGCACCGTCTCAATGCAAGCGTATGTGGGTTGGATTCTGGGAGCGGGTGTTCTTCTGGGAGCGGGTGTGCTTGTGGCGGTGGGCGAGGGTAGGTTGTCTGGGAGGATGCTTTCCTCCTGTCTTGGTTGCCTTGTCACTGTTGTCTCCTGGCGTGGTCTTGACGGGGTTGTCATGTCATCCTCGTCAACGGCATACATATTCTTCTGATGGAGGGGGTGCGCTTGGTGATGGAAGGTTGAAGGTCCCATTCATCCCATCCATGCCAACCTCCTGCTCTGGCGTCCGAGATACAGGGGCATGAACTCCAAGCAAATTATGTATCCCCGCTATGTCAGTCTCTATCTTCTCCATCCGTTGATCCATATTTAGCATGGTCTCTAAAAGAAGATCTATCTTTCCCAGCATAGAGTTCCCAGGAATATCGACACTTAACCCATTCAGCATGCGGTCTAACGAGCTGGATCTTGTGCATGGGGTGCTGTGGACATCTGGGTGGATGGGTGCATAAGAGGATGAGATGGGGGTTCCCTGGAGATAAGCAGCAGCGTCGTCGAGGAGTGATGGAGGAGGTGTCCTGTGTATTTCCGGGAGAGAAGCGACAGAGTCGTCGAAGAGTGATGGAGAAGCTGCCCTGTGGATTTCCGGGAGAGAAGCGACAGAGTCGTCGAGGAGTGATGGAGATGGTGTCCTCTGGGTTTCCGGGAGAGAAGCAGCAGCGGTGGCGGCGGCGAGGGCTGGTGGAGAAGGTGTCCTCTGGGTTTCCGGAAGAGAAGCGGCGGCGAGGGCTGATGGAGAAGGTGACTGTTGCAGGGTACATGCAACTAAACACGCGGGTTCTTTGAATAAGGCTTATTTATTTTATCCTTAAAACATACAGCACACAAAAACAAATAACTTATCAGCAAACAAAAGAAAAATAGCTTTTTTTTAGCAGACAGAGCAAAATAGTTTCTCTTTAGCAGACAGAGCAAAAATAAGGTTCTCTTTAGCAGACAGAGCAAAAATAAGGCAGCTACTCTTTTGCATGCAGGAGCCAGACAGTTCATAAACCATGTACTTTGCAAACAGACCTTGTATCAGTAATCTCTTCAGTAACTCACTCCTGTCTCCTGACCAGCTAGCTACATGTGTGCACATCCTGGGGTTTTTAACACACCTTGATTAGGCAGCTGGGATTCAACTAATTGCCATGAGCTTCCCAGCTGAAGTTAACCTCATCACTGCTGCACTGCAGACTAAACATATGTCTGCCAGGCATATAACCGGTTGGCTTTTATTCACCCTGTCACAGTGACCATTTGTTTTGCTTTGAGTGTACATCACCGAATTTCTTCTTAATATAATAAGGCTTCTTAAAAGCCTTTGCCTTTGAAGTCGTCAGAAGGTTTTCTTTATTAGCCTTTCGCTTTGGCCTTGGCTTGGAAACGGCTGCCGCCTTTCGCTTTTTCTGCACGACAGGCACGGCAGAAGACA
Organism: Ascaphus truei; assembly: GCA_036426205.1. Taxonomy (NCBI): domain Eukaryota; kingdom Metazoa; phylum Chordata; class Amphibia; order Anura; family Ascaphidae; genus Ascaphus; species Ascaphus truei. The sequence continues at coordinate 8,834,597 of CM071586.1, forward strand.
GTGGGTGTATCTCCTAGGGACACTTTCCTTTAAATAAATTCACCCAATTTGTACGCAGTTATGCGCTATGAAGCTTGCGCTTTTTTGTGTTTTGTTCTTCTAGGTTTATAGTGGGTGGCTACACCACTTTTTCTGAAGCAGCAAGGAGCTCCTGGGATCATTGTGTTGTTGGGATCTTTCCCTCCTCTGAACCATCACTAAGTGGAGACATTTGGACTTTATCCTTTTTTTGGACCTTATATTGTTATGTTTATTGCATCTTTTGGTTATATTTACTATTAGATTATCATATTCACAATTTATGTGTTTATATTTTAGTTTCACATTTATTCACGTCACTTAGTAGCACTACTTTTTTGTGTGCTTTTGTGTGTGTGTGTGTGTATATATATATATATATATATATATATATATATATGCAAATACAACTGTATGCTCATCTGCATGTCTTAGGCAGGTCTGCAACCTAATATATATATATATATATATATATATATATACACACCCCAGATGAAGTCGCAGTAGGCGACGAAACGGACGTCACGTCGGGTTATATGATGCTACGTTTTTAATAAAGTTACTCTAAGCACTGTGCTACTATTCTCAGTATACATGATAGGATCCTTTCCCAGCGATGAGTGTTGACTGATAGATCAATTATGCTACATTGCGGGAGACCACCCACATGCCAAAACAGCTGCACGCTCTAACACCGCTAACACCACCATACTACTGTGTATCACACAATATGCTACACCAACAAAGCCAGCATTGATGTGTATATAGCTGGTATATAGCGTGCGATCTCCAACAGATGATTGAGCTGTACGGCATGGCTGTTAAAGTCTCAGTTAAAATGACTAGTTCTTGCAACAAGTTTTGACCGGTATATTAATCGCGCTATCCTGCGGGAGATCACCCACATGCCAATACAGCCGCGCGTCCTAACACCGCTAGACGACTGTGTGTCCCAGCATATGCAATAAAACGATCATTGATGTATATATAGCTTACACTTGGCGTGCGATCCCCAACTGAGGATTAAGCTGCATAGCTGTAACGGACGGCGACGGCTACACGCTGGCATTAACCAGTGCCCAAACATCTCTGGAATATATTAGCAAAATATACCTACAGGAAGATACTCACTACGTCTACATAACAGTATCGATTTGTGTACTAATGCTGCGGACCCGCGGGCATTACTAACACGTGATCTCGGCCAAACTTTTGTGCACAGATAGGTGCACGATCAAATATAGGATTTGATAATACAAACCATAGATCACACAGTGTGACCCATCATCACAGCATAGACACAAACACATACTGTGTGTCTGAGCTGCAGTAGTCATACCACAAGAGCATAAAACATGAGGTGTGTCTCTATCTGGCATTATTACGGGATTAAAACTTTCAACAACATTATTACATAGTGGCACCACTGTGAGTGATAACATACTTTTCAGGCCACAATACGTACCTGCTTAATGTATCACACAGTGGTATACATCTGGGAGCAGCATCTGTGGAAACTTTTGAGCATTTACATCTGGGATAGCAGCCAGGAGTTGATACTATCACTACATAGAGTCTGATAGATATAACGTGATTCTTGATGTACATACTTACCCACGTGTGTGTCGAAGTGGCACGGCTGTATAAACACTAGCACTATTTTACATTACACATGCCTAGAATATTCCCTAGACTCCCACTCCCTAGACAAGGTGCATCTCTATACCTACACTTTAGGGACTAACTTCCTATCACTCATTACTATCTATCTACATACTCATGTATACCTAGCCAACAACTGATTTCCCTCTCTACACAATATGGTACTATAAAGGTATATTAATACCTCATCCAAAGGGATCTTTCAAGAGGAGGATCAGTGATTAGTGGCATACTAGAAGGTATACCTGTCGGTTTACTGAGAGGCAAGACATCTTAGCAATATCAGTAGCTTTAGGTTTTTAAGAATTATTTTAATCACTAATAAAGTTTATATGTTGTATGTTTAGCGCATTCATAGACCAGGATTTAATACCACTCTGGTCTGCGGTGCGCCCTAGTGGGGATCTTTTCGTGTGTCTCTTACACACATATCCCTTTTGTCCATGTGTTTATCCCTGGCAGCACGCGACCTAAACCCTTTACGGTTATAGAGTTTAGAGCGAGGTTTTGCAAACTTATATATATATATATATATATATATATATATATATATATATATATATGTCAGATAAGGCAGTTGGCACTCCACTAGATGCTGGTAAGCCACAGGTGCAAGTCCCATATAGAGAATGTAGTTCTCTATAGAGAATGAGGAAGGTCCCATTCTGTAGGACCGAAACGTTGGGTTTCTGGATGTATTTTTGCTATCACTAATACACTTTGATTTTCAACATTGAGTGCTGTCTCTTGTTTACCAATCCTTGGAACGGTAACTTATAACTATATATATATGACAGTAACCTAAAGAGCACTCAAAAAAAAAAATATATATATATCAATTTATTCAGCAATATCTAAACAAGACAATTAAAACAGTCTGAGGAAATACATTAATCTTAGTGATGCCTGCAAAGTACATAAGATGAACAACAAAACCTCAGTCTAATGAGGTATAATCAATTTAGACATACTGTAAGAGACGTGTTCAGAGGTACACAATGGAGACTGTTTTAAGGTGAAATTAAAATAAGGCTTTATTGCCTGTTTCCCTTAAGTAGTACAGCAAACATATGAAAACAACAAAACAACAAATGCCTATCCCTGTGTAAGGGCTAACTTACTTCCCAGTCCCTATCTGCAGGGCAGGAGGGATAATCCCATTACCACCATGTTCCCCAAAATCTCAAGAGATACCTTAAAGCAGGTGGCCCTTCATGTCAGTAGGTTCTTGTGTCCTCTGTGTCCAGGAATATAAGTCTCTGGGTGTCTTGATCTCAGCACCCCTTTGTGCTCAAGACAGGGTGTGTGCAGGCTTCTCTGCTTCTCTGTGTCAGCTCCCAATGTCAGCTCAGGAATCTCTGTTTGTCCTTCCATGGTTCAGCCCCACGTGTGAGACTAAGGATTCTTTACTTCCTGTCTCAGAACAGAATATTTCACAGAGCTGTGATTAGCAGGTGGGGTTGATTGCACCAGCAATTAACCAGCACACTGCTGGATTAGAGGCAAGACTGTTTAACAGGGATAAGACCCTGTTACATACCTCCCCTGTTTGTGGGAAGCTCAGGCTTACCATGGCCGAAGCCCATCCTTCCACTCTCATTCGAGATATCTCTGTGACTTGAATGAGAGTGGATGGAGGAAGAGAACCCTCAGTCCCGCTGGGATTGGAGCCCTTTCTCCAGTTCATTTGTCTCCCCTCCCGAAAGTGCTCGAGATCAGCACTCCTCAGTCGCTCGAGGAGGACTTTTTCCAAGTAAAGTCTTATTACTGAGTGCACGGTCATGAGATTTCCCTTGCGTTGGGCGCGCCTCTCTTTGTAGGCAGACTGTATGGCGACAGTTGCAGAGCGTTTGAGAGTAGCCCTTTGAGTTTTCTGCTCTTGAAGCTGTCCTTCTGTACTTTTTCCACTCCATGGATTTGTCAGTTCAGCTTCTTTGGGATTGAGTTGTAATTCCACCTCCACTTCCAGAGTACATCCCATCTTTTCAGCTTCATCCACTAAGGATTCTTCTGGTTTTGATTCTGCACGTATAACTTTTGTTATTGCCTGTTGGGTGGCTGATGGTTTAGCTAGCGCTTGTTTAGGTGGTTCAGACTTTGAAACCTTGTTTTTCAGATGAGCGGTGTTCCCAGCTCTCACTGTACACTTTTCTTCACGGGTTTTAGTTGCTGTGGGATACTGATGCTTGAGCAGGGGCAATACCTTTTCTAGTAGTACTGTAACCTCATCCACGAGAGATCCCTGTTTCTTGAGTGCATCCTGCAATTCTCCTCTCAGTGTGTTCATCTCCTCACTGTACTGTCTCTGAGCTTGCTTCCACATTTCCATTATATTGTGAAGCACTGTGAATTTCTTTGCTCGGGCCACAGTTTCTTGTCTCAGTTTCTGGACCTACTTGTGCTCCCTCTTGTGCCGAGTCACCTGGGCACTAAGCTTGGCCTCTAGTGATGCTTTGGTGATGCTCAGGGTAGCCTTCAGTTTCTCATGCTGCTTTGCGGGGACATACTGGGTAATCAGACGTTCCTGCAGCACTTGTACTTCTTTAGCAGCCTGCAGATTTTCTTCCTGCAGAGTTTGCTGCTTCCCCTCGGCATTCTGAAGGTGCGTACGCAGACTTTGCAGTTGGTTCTGCAGTCGGTGCTCTGCTTCAAACTTTTCATCTTCCAAAAGCTTCTTTATTTTTTTAAGCTCGTGCAGCTTTTCAATCTTTTCCTTGACGTGGTCTGTCAAATCCGAATTTTCTTCTTTCAGTCTTAAATGGTCTCTTTTTGCAGTCTCTGTAATATTCAGGGCCTCCGTGTAGTCCCCCTTCCATTTACGCACTTCGGCTTTGAGACCCCTGGTCTCCTGACGTGAGACTTCCATCTCTAGGTTGAGTGTCTGAAGCTCCTTCTGAGAGACTTTAAGATCCATTTTAAGACTGAGGATAGTTTTTTGAGAGATGTCCAGCTCCTTAGTGAGACTACACTGCTCACTCCACGGAAACAGCCCTCACTAAAATAACTGACGACCTCCATGCTGCCAAAGACAGAGGTCATTACACTCTGCTCATATTACTCGACCTCTCTGCAGCATTTGACACCGTGGACCACCCTCTTCTCCTTCATATTCTCCATACTCTTGGTATTCGGAACAAAGCTCTATCCTGGATCTCATCCTACTTCTCCCATCGTACTTTCAGTGTCTCTTCTGCTAACACCTACTCCTCCTCTATTGATCTCTCTGTGGGGGTACCCCAGGGCTCTGTCCTAGGACCTCTTCTCTTTTCTCTGTACACACTCTCTATAGGTGACCTAACAACATCTTTTGGGTTTAATTATCACCTCTATGCTGACGACACACAAATATACTTTTCAACACCCGACCTTACACCTGCTGTACAAACCAAAGTTTCTGAATGTCTCTCTGCTATATCATCCTGGATGGCCCTCCGCCGCCTTAAACTCAACATGGCTAAAACAGAGCTCCTGATACTTCCTCCCAAACCTGGCCATACTACCTCCTTCCACATTACTGTTGGAACTACGATCATTCACCCAGTAGCCCAATCACGCTGCCTAGGGGTCACACTCGACTTCTCTCTCACATTCGCCCCTCGCATTCAAAACATTTCTAAAACTTGTCGCTTTATCCTCCGCAATATAACAAAGATACGCCCTTTCCTCTGTTGTTCGACTGCTAAAACTCTGACTCAGGCCCTCATTCTCTCCCGTCTTGATTACTGTAACCTCCTGCTGTCTGGCCTTCCTGCCTCTCACCTGTCTCCCCTACAATCTATCCTAAATGCTGCTGCCAGAATCACTCTACTCTTTCCTAGATCTGTCTCAGCATCTCCCCTCCTGAAATCCCTCTCCTGGCTTCCGATCAAACCCCGCATCTCACACTCCATTCTTCTCCTCACTTTTAAAGCTTTACACTCTTCTGCCCCTCCTTACATTTCAGCCCTAATTTCTCGCTATGCACTATCCCGACTCTTGCGTTCTGCTCAAGGATGTCTTCTTTCTACCCCCTTTGTATCTAAAGCCCTCTCCCGCCTTAAACCCTTTTCACTGACTGCACCACACCTCTGGAATGCCCTTCCCCTCAGTACCCAACTAGCACCCTCTCTATCCACCTTTAAGACCCACCGTAAGACACACTTGCTTAAAGAAGCATATGAATAGCACTGTGGATATTCTGAACACATGATACATAAAGCTTGCCCCCCTGCAGACGCACTTACCAGAACTCCCTCCTACTGTCTCTGTACGTTCTCCCTACCTACCAATCAGACTGTAAGCTCCTTGGGGCAGGGACTCCTGTTCCTTAATGTTACTTTAATGTCTAAAGCACTTATTCCCATGATCTGTTATTTATATTATCTGTTATTTATTTGATTACCACATGTATTACTACAGTGAAGCGCTATGTACATTAATGGCGCTATATAAATAAAGACACACAATACAATACAATACTGTGAAGTTCCTTTTTAGAGACTTCCACTTCTGTGCGGCAACTGCTGATCTCTTGGTGTGAGGCATCCAGTGCTGTGCGGAGAGTGTGAACCTCCTTCTGGGATATGTCCACCTTGGTCCGGACACTGTTGACCTCCTGGTGTGTGGCATTCAGTTCTATGCGGAGAGTGTGAACCTCATTTTGAGAGACTTCCACCTCTCTAAGGCACTTGCGAACCTCTTGCTGAAAGACTGTAATCAACTTCAGTGCTTCCTCATACTTCTGCTTCAGATTAGCAATCATTCTATTAGATTGACTCTGCTTTTTATCCATGGCGGTAATAGTAGCGTTTGCAGTATCTAGCCCAGTCTTGAGATCGTCCAATTCTGTCCTGGCCAAAATTAAAGTAAATTGTGAGCACATTCTTCTGTAGCGCCACGTTATTTTTCTGTAGCTCTGCGTAATCATCTTTTTTCAGTTTCAATTGTTCACGGAGCATATCACAGTCATGCCTGGCAGTTTGCAGGACAGCTTCAAGGCTGGTCAAGGGATCGTCACTCATTGGTTCCGGTTTCCAGGTATGGTTGGTTGAGGGTTTCTCACTGTTAGCACCGGACACACACTTCTTTGGGGTACACGACTTCTGCCTTGGGCCCTCTGGATATTCGGTCATCCGGGGGATGAATTCTCCATTTTCTCTAGACTGCAGAGCATCTCGGCCCCCATTTTTCTCTGCGGGAGCTGCGGACATGTCTGTTCCTTCCACGGTAAGTGAAGACCCGCTTTTCTTTTATTTTTGGATGACTCCGTCCCATCAGGGATATTGGGTTCTCCGTCTTTATTTGAAACTTCAGCAGCTTCACTGTATCTGCCAAGTTTCCCTTGCAATTGCGTTAGGTGGCGTAAATATTCAGAGATCTGCTGATCCCGCTCTTGCTCCTGTCGATCACATTCATCATCATAGAGAGTGGTTTTTTCGGTTCGTACCGAGTTCAGGCACCCCCACCATTCTTGGGGTGTTTTGTGGGTGTGACTCGGTTCGGGTTCCCTGTAAGAGATGTCTTCCTCCTCATCAGACCGGAAGGGCCACTCTTCCATGGGGTAGGGTTCATTACAGGAACGCCACATCTTGTCCTCCATTTTGGGGCTATCAGGTGTATTTTTCTTCCTGACCTCAGGAGGCGCTATTGCAGCTGTTGTCACTGTATTTGCTAGGACCCCAAATTGTGGTAGTCATACAGGTGGGCAGACTTTGCTTGTAGAGTTTGTAGCTCTCACAGGCGTCTCTGTAGACTTTTTCTTCTTCTTTAGTATGTTTTACAACATCAGCAGTACTGTGCACAAATTCTTTCTCATCAGTTATACTGGATGTGCAGTTGCTAAGTAAAACTTCTGTACCTTACCTGGGTCCACAGCGCATTGCTTGCTGCTGCACTTCCTTCGCTCGTTGAAAAAAATTGTCCTCTGGCTGCTGCCCTTTTTCTGGTGCCACGTAAGGGCCATCCTCATCGTCTGAATAAGGCCTGAAGGGACACTGCGCCGTGTGGCTGGGCTCTTTACACCAGGAACACATTTTCTTCCCCCTTCTTGCAGAGTCTGTATTTGACTTCAGCTGGGCGGCCATTTTAAATTCCATGGGGTTTTTCTTTTTTTTCAGCAGTGGTGGTCACAGCATCAGTCCCTTGTGTGGTTCAACGTCTGTCGCAGTCCTCCCAGTCCAACTGTGGCATTGTGGCTTTCTTCAGTGCAGTGTAGATTTCCTGCCTGGATGTGTAGCCCTTTAAATATGGTCACTGCTGCATGTGTTTTGTTGCCCAGGCTGTTTGCAGGAACTATGCAGGCAAAAGCATAACATTTTTCACAAATAGTCTCTGGGGCCTCTTTGAACTTCAAGGGCGACCTCTCATCCCAACTTCTGACACCATATGTAAGAGACGTGTTCAGAGGTACGCAATGGAGACTGTTTTAAGGTGAAATTAAAATAAGGCGTTATTGCCTGTTTCCCTTAAGTAGCACAGCAAACATATGAAAAACAACAAAACAACAAACGCCTATCCCTGTGTAAGGGCTAACTTCCCAGTCCGTATCTGCAGGGGGGGAGGGATAATACCATTACCACCCTATTCTCCAAAGTCTCAAGAGATACCTTAAAGCAGGTGGCCCTTCATGTCAGTCTCTGGTAGGTTCCTGGGTCCCCTGGGTCCAGGAATATAAGTCTCTGGGTGTCTTGATCTAAGCACCCCTTTGTGCTCAAGACGGTGTGTGTGCAGGCTTCTCTGCTTTCCTGTGTCACCTCCCAATGTCAGCTCAGGAATCTCTGTCTGTCCTTCCTTGGTTCAGCCCCACGTGTGAGACTAAGGATTCTTTACTTTCTGTCTCAGAACAGACTATTTCACAGAGCTGTGATTAGCAGGTGGGGTTGATTGCACTAGCAATTAACCAGCACACTGCTGGATTAGAGGCAAGCCTGTTTAACAGGGATAAGACTCTGTTACACATAGAAACACAGCAAGGGTTCTGCTCTCGAGCTGTCTGAGGTCTTCTTAAAGCTTAAATCCCCTTGCAGCTGTGTGTGTGAAGCACCTCCCCAATACGCTCCTAAATGAGGCTTCCCAAAACGGAAAACTCCAAAAACGACAAGAATATACACACAGAGCGCACCAGAGATTAATATATATGCTTTTTCCTCCGCAATATTACAAAGATACGCCCTTTCCTCTGTTACTCAACGGCTAAAACTTTGACTCAGGCCCTCATTCTCTCCAGTCTTGATTACTGTAACCTCCTGCTGTCCGGCCCTCCTGCCTCCCCTACAATCTATCCTAAACGCTGCTGCCAGAATCACTCTACTCTTTCCTAAATCTGTCTCGGCGTCTCCCCTGTTGAAATCACTGTACTGGCTTCCAATCAAATCCTGCATCTCGCACTCAATTCTCCTCCTCAGTTTTAAAGCTTTACACTCTTCTGCTCCTCTTTACATCTCAGCCCTAATTTCTCGCTATGCACCATCCCGACTCTTGCGTTCTGCTTAAGGATGTCTTCTCTCTATCCCCTTTGTATCTAAAGCCCTCTCCCGCCTTAAACCTTTCTCACTGACTGCCCCACACCTCTGGAATGCTCTTCCCCTCAATACCCGACTAGCACCATCTCTATCCACCTTTTAGACCCACCTTAAGACACACTTGCTTAAAGAAGCATATGAGTAGCACCGTGGCTAATACTATACACCAGCGGTGCGCAAAGTGGGGGGCGCGACCCCCAGGGGGGGCGGGAGATTGTGCTGGGGGGGCGCGGGCAGTTGCAGAGGCCCCGCGCTCTTCCCCCAGGCATTTAAATTAAATGCCGGGGGATCGCGTGAGGCCCCTGCAACTGTTTACTTACCGGGATTCAGCCGTCTGTGTTGCGTCGCCATGGCAACGCGGCGTCAATAGACGCCGTGGCACCATGTGACTTGACGCTGCGTGGGCGTGTGACGTCATCTGACGCGAATGAAGGTAGGCAGGGGGGCGCGAGAGCCGGGGGCAGAGTGACAGGGGGGCGCAGCACAAAAAGTTTGCGCTCCCCTGCTATACACGATACATAAAGCTTGGCCCTCTGCAGACACACTTACCAAAACGCCCTCCTACTGTCTCTGTACGTTCTCCCTACCAATTAGATTGTAAGCTCTTCGCAGCTGGGACTCCTCTTCCACAATGTTACTTTTATGTCTGAAGCACTTATTCCCATGAGCTGTTATTTGTTATTTATATGATTGTCACGTGTATTACTACTGTGAAGCGCTATGTACATTAATGGTGCTATATAAATAATACCAATTAATAGAATATATAGATAAATTCCAGAATAGAATTTAGGTGATAAAATACATTAATATGAGGTCTACTAGACCATATGCATAAAAATACATAAAACAAGCGGTTCCAACACCGCTATAGCAGAGATGTACAGTACAGTGGCGACACTGTTTATTCTACTACGGCTAGAGCCGCAAGCCGCGAGATTTCCCGGCTTTTGCATTGTTTTCCCTCGGCGTGCCGCGCTTCATCGATGCGCGGTCACGCTTCATTGGGAGCGTGTGCGCATGGCGCGCGTGCCCAGGGCTCCCCGAGGGAGCCCTGGGTTGCTCCTAATGTGGGGGATGGCGGTGGGGGGCTCCAGGGGACCCGGCGGACCCGGAGAGGGGGATGCCTCGATCGGAAAACCGATCCTCCGAGGCTCCGGCGCACGTGCGAGAACACTCGGCGCGCGCCCGGTATCTGTCGCGGCCGAGACCGGGCAAATGTTAGAATAAGCTCGGCCGCGACAGTATACACTCCTACTACATACACATAACAAAACACAAACAACATGTAAAAGAGACTAAAAACACCACCGGACTAGCAACTGAACACCCAGGAAAAGTGTAATGCCAAGACTGGGCGATGATACTGTATTGAGGGAGACAGGTACTAACCAGAAAAGTGCGAGCAGGGGGCAGCTTGCTGGTGCTAATGTGTCCGGACCGCACCAGCCGTGGAGATTGCTACTCCGTCCGAGCTTCCTGGTTCCCTGCCTCAGCCTGAGTGTTAGGACCTGCTAACAGTCATGCCTTGAAGTGGCTAGCAGGCTTAAGACGCTTTGACCAAAGGGTTTAACTAAATTACCCTTTTTCAAGAGAATATATAGGTATTGCACTGTGTATTTTTGTCACATTGGAACTAGCTTTGGGCATCTTTGTTTGTTTTTTGATGTATACATTTATCCACGTCTACTAGCAGTCCTTTTGACACATATACATATAGTATATATTATGTGGTAATGTTTGGGGTTTCTTAGAGCATGTTGGATATGTGTGTTTATTAACCCTTTCCTCCCTAACCAAGACCGGTCGGTCAAACACTTATCTGCTGTAACAAGACATTCCTAAACACATTACAAAACACCAATGTGCTGATGTGAGAGTTAGAGTTTGTGGGGTAGCTATGTCTGTATGTCCTCTGAGGAATCCATACAGGACTGCCTTATTCTCTGCATTCGGGGGACCCGAACACCATTAACCCCCTACTGCTGCCTGCTGTATGCTACAGACGTGGGAGAAGCTTCTGCGCAACATCTGTACCATGCACATTTTCAGGATCGGGTGTACCTGCATGCTGCGGCAAGCTGACTGACTGCTGATTACTACCGCACAAGACTTGGCTGAGTATCCACTTAGCTTACATATATTGCGTGGACATTTGGGACTGTTACCTGCTATTTTGCATATCACTCAACCACCCCAAGGGGTTTGAATCAACATCCATCTACCCTTGGACATTTGTCTTCACCTTATTTTTCCTGTTGAATAAAATCTCCTGTTTGGATGCAATCTCCTACACATATTTTTGCTTCTATCAGCATGCACATACTGTAAGTCTCTCCCACACACTCTAACCCTCACATCAGAACATTGGTGTTTTGTAATGTGTTTAGGGATGTCTTGTTTCAGCAGATAAGTGTTTGACCGGCTGGTCTAGGTTAGGGGGGAAAGGGTGAATTATTATTCTTCACCCTGAACCTTACAGACTTATCAGGTAATCACTGCTTGAGTTTAATTATGTCTAAATTGATTACACCTCATTAGACTGAGGTTCTGTTCTTCATCCTATGTACTTTGTAGGCATCACTGAGATTAATGGATTTAATCAGACTGTTTTAATTGTCTTGTCTTAGATATTGCTGAATAAATTGATATATTTTTGAAGTGAAACTTCTTTAGCGACATTCATTTGATTACTTGAGATGGAAGTCAGTAGTGATGGAAGTGACGTCACTGCTGGCAGATGAGGCTGTCAGAGTTGCCAGAGATGAGGAAGGCAGCGACACAGACATACACCACCACATCTCCCGAACACTCCCCCCCCCCCAGTGAGCCGCAGAACACCCCCCGCCCACACTGCTGCTGCTGCGCGACCACCACCTCAGCCGAACTGGAACCTCCGCTGGGGAGGGGGGTCATCTAAATCATCACACACACTAATGAACCGAGTCCCCTGCTCTGGCCTCTGTACCCACTCCGCACACTGCTGCTGCCCAAACGCCCCCCCGCGTGATGCACGCCCACGACTGGGCAGAGGGGGGGGCAACTGAATCATCATGCTATGCTCCCCCCCTACGTGATGCGCCGAACACCACCCGCCTGAGAGCCGCTGAACACCCCTCCCCCCCCCAGCCGCCTAACACCCATGTCACCCCATACCTCCGCCGGGGGACTGGCTGCAGCAGGACATACAGCCGAGTCCGCAGCTCTACCGGGGGTGGGAGAGTGGGGGCTGCTCTGGCCGTGTACCTCCGTGGGGCGGGGGGATGCTCAGGAGACTCAGACAGAGCCCCCCATGTCCGCAGCACAGCCGGGGGAGGCAGGACACAGACAGAGAGACATACACACCACACAGAGAGAGAGAGAGACACATACACTGACTGACACACACACACTGACTCATACACACACACACACACACCTGCAGCCCATGTCCAAGTGGCCTATTATAAGTGGTAGGACTACTGAACAACTGAAGTTTAAAAGGAAGTTCAAAAGAAGTGAAGAAGTGGACACCCCCACCTGGCCCTGATTCCTGCATTTGAACTACGCTGGAAAGGAGGATATCATCAATACCAGACTGCATCATTACTGCTGTGATGCTGCCTTTACCATTTATATTTGCTGTGACTTACCTCCTTCTCAAATTATTTTTACCAGCCTAATTATGTCTCTAACTCTATTCATATACAGTATCTCCATCTCTCCTTCCTTTACCACTTCTCTGTTCACATGAACTCCTTTCTTACCTGCGTCCTCTGACACCACACAGCTATATCCCCAGCAATAAAGCACATCCCTACAAATCATCCTCACACATTCTCTTTCTATCCATGTTTCTCCTCTTTGCTTCTGGGGATCTCTCCCAATCCTGGTCCCTGCCTTATTCCTACATGCGCTCGTCCTCGCCTGCCAATTGCAACCTCTACTCCTTCTGGTGTTAACCCTTCCAACCTCATACCCATCCCCTGCCACCCTCCCTCCTCTCTCCCTTTCTCCTGTGCCCTTTGGAATGCTCGCTCCCTTTCTAACAAGTTCCTCTCTGTGCATGACTTTTTTCTCTCTCACTCTCAGCTCCTATTTGCTATAACTGAGACCTGGCTCACTCAGTCTGACTCTGCTCTGGAAGCTGCCATCTCCTATGGTGGCCTTTCCTTCTCCCACACTTCGCGCCCTGATGGCAGGGGTGGAGGCGTGGGGCTCCTGCTCTCCTCTCTCTGCCGTTACCGAACCCTTCCTATTCCTCCGTCTCTTGCTTTTCCCTCCTTTGAGGCTCACACTGTCCATATCTTCTCGCCTCTCCCTGTCCATGTGGCGGTCATCTATCCCCCACCTACCTCTACTCATCCCCCTTCTGCCTTTCTCTCTCACTTTGAATCCTGTCTCTCTTTCTTTCTCTCCTCAGACTCCCCTGTTCTTCTCCTTGGGGACTTCAATTGCCACATTGATGACCCCTCTCTCCCTTGGGCTTCCCGCTTTCTTTCTCTAATCCCTTCTTATGGCCTTCTACAGTGTTCTGCAGCCAGCACCCACAAGGATGGCCACTACTTAGACCTGGTTTTCACTAAAAACTTCTCTCTCTCTGATTTCTCCATTTCCCCCTTTCCTCTCTCTGACCATCACCTCATCTCATTCTCTCTATCTCGCTCTCCCCTTCTCTACCTCAATCTACCCCCCGGTTCTGCAGAAACCTGCGCTCTATTCACTTACCTGACTTTGAGTCCACTCTACGCTCCTCCCTCTCCTCTCTCAGCTCTGCTACAGACCCTGACAACCTTGTCAGGAACTACAACTCTGTCTTGTCCTCCTCTCTTGATCTACATGCCCCGCTTTCTCTCTGCCGCCCTCGCCCTTCTAACCCTAGACCCTGGCTAAATTCCCACACGCGCATGCTGCGTTCCTCCACTCGTTCCTCTGAACGCCTTTGGAGGAAAATCTCATACTCTCACAGACTTCCTTCACTACAAATTTATGCTATCCTGTTTCAACTCTGCCCTCTCGCAAGCTAAACAAGCCTACTTTTCTTCACTAATCAACATGCACAAGTCTAACCCACGCCGACTGTTCTCTGTCTTTGATACTCTACTCAAACCACCCTCAGCTGCCTCTCCTTCCTCCATCTCCGCTCAGGACTTTGCTGACTATTTTAAGGAAAAGGTGGAATCCATATGTCAGAACATCCCCTCTGTTTCTTCCTCCCATCCTACACCTCTTCCTAACTCTCCTTCTGCCTTCCTTGACTCTTTTTCCACTCTCAGAGGAGGATGTGTCTCTGTTGATCGCCTCTTCTCCCTCTACCACTTGCCCTCTTGACACCATTCTCTCCATCTCCTAAAACCTCTTGCTCCTACTATAATCCCTACGCTCACACACATTTTTAACTCCTCCCTCTGCTCTGGAACCTTTCCATCCTCCTTCAAACATGCAAAAGTCATACCATTACTCAAAAACAGCAAGCTTGACCCTACCTGTCTTTCTAGCTATCGACCTGTCTCCTTCCTGCCTTTTGCCTCTAAACTCCTTGAACGTCTTGTATTCTCCCGCTTGCTCCATTTTCTCAACACCTATTCTCTCTTAGACCCTCTACAATCTGGCTTCCGCACTGCTCACTCCACGGAAACAGCCCTCTCTAAAATAACTGACGACCTCCATGCTGCCAAACACAGAGATCATTACACTCTGCTCATATTACTCGACCTCTCTGCAGCATTTGCCACCTTGGACCACCCTCTTCTCCTTCACATTTTCCATACTCTTGGTATCCGGAACAAAGCCCTATCCTGGACCTCATCCTACCTCTCCTATCGTACTTTCAGTGTCTCTTCTGCCAACACCTCCTCCTCCTCTATTGATCTCTCTGTGGGGGTACCCCAGGGCTCTGTCCTGGGACCTCTTCTCTTTTCTCTGTACACACTCTCTCTATGTGACCTAATAACATCTTTTTGGGTTTAATTATCACCTCTATGCTGACGACACACAAATATACTTTTCAACACCCGACCTTACACCTGCTATACAAACCAAAGTTTCTGAATGTCTCTCTGCTATATCATCCTGGATGGCCCTCCGCCGCCTTAAACTCAACATGGCTAAAACAGAGCTCCTCATTCTTCCTCCCAAACCTGGCCCTACTACCTCCTTCCACATTACTGTTGGAACTACGATCATTCACCCAGTAGCCCAAGCACGCTGCCTAGGGGTCACACTCGACTCCTCTCTCACATTCGCCCCTCACATTCAAAACATTTCTAAAACCTGTCGCTTTTTCCTCCGCAATATAACAAAGATACGCCCTTTCCTCTGTTGCTCGACTGCTAAAACTCTGACTCAGGCCCTCATTCTCTCCAGTCTTGATTACTGTAACCTCCTGCTGTCCGGCCTTCCTGCCTCTCACCTGTCTCCCCTACAGTCTATCCTAAACGCTGCTGCCAGAACCACTCTACTCTTTCCTAGATCTGTCTCAGCATCTCCCCTCATGAAATCCCTCTCCTGGCTTCCGATCAAATCCCGCATCTCACACTCCATTCTTCTCCTCACTTTTAAAGCTTTACACTCTTCTGCCCCTCCTTACATCCCAGCCCTAATTTCTCGTTATGCACCATCCAGACTCTTGCGTTCTTCTCAAGAATGTCTTCTTTCCATCCCCTTTGTATCTAAAGCCCTCTCCCGCCTTAAACCCTTTTCACTGACTGCCCCACACCTCTGGAATGCCCTTCCCCTCAGTACCCGACTAGCACCCTCTCTATCCACCTTTAAGACCCATCTTAAGACACACTTGCTTAAAGAAGCATATGAATAGCACTGTGGATATTCTGAACACATGATACATAAAGCTTGGCCCCCTGCAGACGCACTTACCAGAACTCCCTCCTACTGTCTCTGTACGTTCTCCCTACCTACCAATTAGACTGTAAGCTCCTCGGGGCAGGGACTCCTCTTCCTTATTGTTACTTTTATGTCTAAAGCACTTATTCCCATGATCTGTTATTTATATTATCTGTTATTTATTTGATTACCCCATGTATTACTACTATGAAGCGCTATGTACATTAATGGCGCTATATAAATAAAGACATACAATACAATACACAAAGTGATGCACGAACACCGCCCCCGAGTGATGTGCCTATCCCCCCCAAGTGAGCTACCGAGCACCCCCTCCCCCCCCCATGTCCTCGTACCTCCGCCGGGGGGCTGGCTGCAGCAGGACACACAGCCCGCAGCTCCACCAGGGGGAGGGACGACTCAGACAGAGCCCTCCGTGTCCGCAGCTTTGCCGGGGTGGGTGAGAGTCAGGAGAGGGTGGGGGGGGCAGGACATAGAGAGAGACATATATACACACACACTGACACAAACAGACACAAGGAATTCAGTTACTATAAATATAGACGTGCAAATAGCTAAAACATCATCTCGCTCGATCCCACCCTCTTTCTCTCCCACCCTCTGTCTGTCACCCTCACCCACCTCTCTGTTTTATCTTAACTGCACTATACCTACACACCGAAAAACCTATTCTGCTTTCTTCCGATCTGACTCAAGTTTCACACGGGAGACATCGGAAGACAGGTAGGGAACACCTCCCTCCAGTATAGTACCTTGAGGGACTGCGGATCAGGTAAGATCCTAGGCGGGATTTGCTGCTTTGGAGATTGTTAGAGGGGGCATCCTAACACTGGTTAATGGGTTCAGAAGTCATTCACTCTGGCTTTTTTTTGGTTCACACACACCACACACACACACACCACACACACACACACACACACACACACACACACACACACCCACACACACACTACTTTTCAAAATAAACCTACGTTTCTATGAAAATTTAAGTTTGTTTTTTTTGCGGCCCACCTAGACTTAAACCTTGTTTATTTGCCCTTGTTGCATTTTGAGTTT